>NDXB01018236.1:25849-42072 GCA_002631895.1 Agapornis roseicollis
GGGGGGGGGGGGGGGGGAATAATCAAGCTCACTATCCTGTTTCACTCTCCTCATTGTAATATTCTTAATTCTGTAGAGTTATACACATTATATTTCATTTATAATCCACTGATAAATATTTGCTCAAGGGCTTCTTTTTTAAGTATGAAAATAGCCAAAGATTATAGCTTTAAAATTTTTAGTTATAAGGAAGACAAATGCCATCTGCTGGGTACAGCTGAGGACTGTCCTTTTCCTACTAACACACCACACTGCTGCTCTGAGTGAATTCACTTCAGAATTCTTTTTTCCCATCTTGAAACCTGATACAGATACATACAGTGTTTTTTGGGAGTATGTAATAGCAACCTCCATAAAACTGTAACATAAAAGTACTTATTGTCCTATCTCTCAGGGACTGACAAGAGATAAGATGGCTAGCATCTGAACAATGATGCTTTTAATCTTTCAAGAATACCTAAACCTCCTAATACTTCACATGCTTTTGTATCTCCACATATATAAATTTTGCAGTTAGGTACTTAAAAAATATTCAGTTTATACATACAAAGCAGAACAACACTTTGAGGTTTGTTTCTCTATTAGTTATATACAACTTTTCTATCATTTATAAGCCAGCAATGGAAGTTGGTTGGTGGAGTAGAGATGCAGAACAATTTTACCTAGCTTAAAACCATAAAACCAAGGCATTGAAAACCATATAGCTTAAGAAGGAAAAAGGACAGAAAGGAGAAGTAAAGAATGTTGAGTTAAAAAAAAAGAGCTAAAACCTGGAAATAGCAAAGTCTGATTTAATAAAATGGATAATCTTTAAAACTGAGAAACATGACAAAAGGAGGATAGGGTTCCCACATGTAAACATGAGGAGGGAGAGAGTTGTTTTGAATCATAACTTTAACATTTTTGTGGTTTTAATTTTGCAACATAAAGCAGTAGCTGTCACGTGTGTGTTTATACACACACAGAGGCACAGGTATAGGCATATATATGTATTAATTAAAAAATCTGATTCATTTCCTATGAAGCTGAAGCAGCTTACAACCTTGGAAATCTGGGTTTCAAAGTTAAAGGATTATTTCTTACATATACAATGATGCTAAAAATGGAGCCCGTCCTCTGAATGAACATATCTTCCATGTGTTTAAGATAAACACTTTGAAGTTGATTTCAGAATGCAACTCAGTACAAAACTGTGTTTGTACTTCGCACTCACTGTCAAGAGACTGCTTTGTAAAAAGCAAGCATAAAAGGTATATGAAAATAAGGAATCTTGGCTTTTTTAAGATCCTGCAGTAGGATCGCATGCTTACATCTGTTGTCATAGGGAACCAAATCTCTACTGAAAACCATTAAAGGCTTTTCACAAAGCACTAGACATTCCCTGTCAAATTGCAGTATGTGCACAAGCTCCATACCCAGCAGCTATTGTTAGTTTCCCTATCGCTTAGGTAAGTAACAACATGGATTCTTCATTACCATTGACTCATCAAGCCTTGATTATGCAAATTGGTCTCCCACAGATAAATACATGCACCTATAGCATCACTGGCTTTAATGTGTTTCTACAGTTGGGTAAGCATCTTCCCCTGAAAAAGCTACAAAGTGGTGTTAGCCAAAAAGATGGCAAGTGCAAATTACAAGCCTATGGCAGCTCCTAAATCATTAAAGTAACAGATATTAACAATTCCATTATTTTGTCATTTAAAATGCTGATCTTTAAAAACCTTTTTTTCCCCCCCAAACAACTAGCACAACCTGAATCCCTACAAAACCACAGATACTCAATAATTATTCTAAAAAATAATTACTTAGGCTTCTTTTAAATGTCTCTGAGGTTGTAAGATAAGCACATGTACCAAGAGTTTCTCTTCACTATCAAATAGGGAAAGTAAAAGTGCTGATAATCTCCCAGAGTTTTAGAAGCATTCATGCCATGAAGATAATACAGTCAAGGCAGAAATGCACACAATATGCATCCATCAGGGTCATTGATTGTGTTGACATGTTTTGCTGATTCCAAAGTACATATGAATTCAGGAACACACAAAATGCTGGGCTTCCAATTCCTAAACCAAAAGCAAAACATTCAGATGGTATCAAAGAAAACTGAACGGTACTTGTAGAGTTATGACTATAATGAATAATTTTTATCTTTAATATATGCACTATTTAGTACTTATATCGGTTCTCTTATGGTTTGAGAGTTTGGTACTATCAGAAAATTAAATAATAATATGTTCAGAGTAAGACCAATGAAGAGTACAAAACACATACATGTACCATATCTTTGGCTGTCCAGCCTGCTTGTTCTACTCTACCATGGTGATAGTTTTTCCCCCTCTCAGTTTGCTTTATTCCTCTTTGAAATATACCAGAGCATGTAAGGAAGTCATCTGAGCTGAGATTTTCTTTTTTGCCTTAAATACATGCTTCAGAGAATCACTTAATCATAGAATGGCTTGGGTTGGGACCTTAAAGATAATCTAGTTGTAGCCCTCCTGCCATGGGCAGGGACACCTTCCACTAGATCAGGTTACTCAAAGCCCCATCCAACCTTGCCTTGAACACTGCCAGGGATGGGGCAACCACAGCTTCTCAGGGCAACCACAGCTTCTCTGGGCAACCTGTGCCAGTGCCTCAGCACCCTCATAGAATTTATTCTTTGTATCTAATCTCAATCTCTTCTCTCTCAGTTTAAAGCCATTTTTCTTTGTCCTATCACTCCATGTCCTTGTAAAAAGTCCCTCTCCAGCTTTCTTGTAGGCCCTTTTAGGTACTGGAAGCTGCTCTAAGGTCTCCCTGGACCCTCCTCTTCTCCAGGCAGAACAAGCCCAAACCTCTCAGCCTGTCTTTATAGGAGTGGTGCTCCAGCCCTCTGAGCATCTTCATGATCCCCTCTGGACTTGCCCAATATTTCTTTAATACCAAACATCATTCAAAAATACTTAGTTTTCAGATCTGTAATAATCCTATATTTATGCTTTTTTCTGAACACAGACAAGAAAATCTCATTAAGCAACAAGCTAAAAATTAACCCCAAACTATCCCCCCCACCCCAAAAAAATCCCCCAAACTAAATTAATAAAAGCCTATTAATTCAAACTGTAGGCAATTAATGAAGAAAAAAAATATTCTGAGTTAAGGCATCATTTATGGCATGCTCACAAAATCTAGAAAATACTCATCAGAAGGAGACCAAACAGTTACTACCTGCAAAAATGCATTTCAAAGCAGCTCATACCAAATTCTAAAATCCATTAAAAGCACTTTGAACAGGATGCTCAAGAATACTCCCTGATAACTCCTGTAATTTAAAAAGTTAACTTATATTGGTGCAATAGAAAAGCATGGTCACAACTGAATTTCAGTAAGTCTGAAAGCAGCATATCTGTTGTTCAAGCTATAGCAAAAGGAAGATAAACACTTCCCCTATTTAGACAGCTTAAATTATGTATCTGGCAAACCTTTACAGTATGTAACAAAGAACAGTGTCAAATTCCTCTTTATAATAAAAGCATGTTATTCTACTTTGCAACCCAAAAATCTCTAAAAGGACAATACCACTATTTGAAAATTAAGTACGGATACATAAGTATTCTGAAAAAAATCTCTGTTTACAGGAAAAAAAAAGCATAAAGAAAGAAAACCAAACAATACTTCTTAATTGAATGCCTAGCACTGTAAATATTATCTGCAAAATCCTTAACATTTGATGTGCAGAGAATCTTAGAATAACTCTGACAGGAAATAACTTTGCATGTTATCTGCCTCTAGACAGGGTCAGCTTCCAAGTTATACCAGGCTGCTCACAGCCATCTTCAGTTAGCTTCTGAATACCCCCAAAGATGGAGACTCTACAACTTGACAGTCTGCTACAGTGTTTGACCTTGCTTACAGTATTCCTCTCTCCTGTTCTTCTATAATTTGTGTCTTTTGCTTTTCATTCTTTCAAAGTGCATCTCTGAGCATTCCAGCTCCATCTTCTCTATAACCTGCTGTCAGGGAGTAGGAATAAAGAGTTATGTTGCCTTCTCCTCTTTGGACAGAGGAAACCCACTTCTCTCAGCCTGTCTTTGTATGTCATGTTCTCCAGTCCTCTTGCTCTCTTGGTTGCCCTCCACTGGACTTGCTCATACTTGAGAGCCCAAATCTAGACACAGTACTCCAGATGCAGCCTCACAAATGCTGAATAGAGGTGAAGCATCATCTGCTCCACCTGCAACCCAGTTATCAGTTGGCGCTCTATGCCACAAGGGCTAACTGTAACCCCAGTTTCAAAGTTTTGCCCTCCAGTACTCTGACATCCACTTTGCTTTGGTTTTGACTAGGAAGGTCTGCTCTCAGGTCTCTGTGGTCTCTGAACCTTATAGCTGAGCACAGGGAAATTAATTACTACCAGAAGCAAAGGTAGCAGTGTGTACCTTCAGTGAGTATCTTTTGTCACTACACCTAGTGCTGCGTGAGCAGCACACCATTTTCCTTAGTCTTCCTTTATCAAGGTACCTAGAGAAGTCTTTGACATACCTTCAACTCCAGATGACTTCTGGCTTTCTTAATGCCACTGTCTACACCCAAAGACTGTTTCTATATTCTCCATAGAGGCCTGACACTGTTTACATCTTCCAGACACTTAACTGTTTGCATGGGTTGATTCAGGAATTCCCCATTAAAGCAAGCCAGCTGTCTACTGCACCCACATGTCTTCCTGCACGTGGGAAGAGCATGTCCTTGTGCATTTTGAGGAGGCTGTCTCTGAAGATCAACCAGCTCTCCTGGGCTTCTCTGCACTTTAGGGGACCTGCCATGTGACATACTACCCACCTGTTCCTTGAAAAAGCCAAAGCCAACCATTTTGAAGCCCAAGATAATTTCTCCGCTGCCTGCCCCTCTCACTCCTGTCTCAGGTTCTAACACCTTACAGTTGCTTAGCTGGGGATGGCATCAGCCCTCAATTTCCAAATCCACAAGTAGCAAGCAATCTAAGCTACATGGCAAAACAGGGATAAAATAGCTACCAAAATGGTAGGGAGATAAGAAAACTTTAGAGACATATGGCATATGGGAGCTTTCCTTGATCTCACAGATAGAAATGGATCTTTAACGGAGTGGATAATCATTATGGTAGCTGACACAAGCAACTGGGAAGACTACTTTGAAGGCAGTGCAAGAAAAAGGAACAGGCTTTATAAAACAGACATGGCTCCATTTACATTCCGTTTTGCAAGTGTACAGATAATTTTAGGATGATATGAGGCAAAGCTTTTAAAAATCTGGAGGAATGAGTAGCTAAAGTAGAATAATTATGTGACAGACGGAGATTGCCCAAGGCTGCTGCTCAAATAGCATAAAAAAAGATGAGGCCGAGTTCGTTTTTGAAATCCAACATTAGAAATTCCAAGAGCATCCTGAGTATTAGTTGTGGAAGGTACAACATTATGTTCAGTGTACCAGAGTATAAATAGAGGTTAGATTCAAAGCTTTACTTTGAAAACAGCTTTTAAAAACTGAAGTGTTACACAGAGATTTTAAGTATCCTCATAAGAAATACAGCATAAATACTTCAGAACAGTCCATAGGTAAAATGCCAATCTGCTTGTTTCTATTGCAACACCAATGGTGGCACTTGCAAAGGTAATGGCAACATTTGTGCTTCCCCTTTCTCTGCCACCACACTTATCTTTCTACACATAATATCCTCCCTCAACCAGTTTGCACAACCCTGCCCCTGCATTTCTTCAGAACTAGTAAGACCTACTCTAGTAACAGTTGAATGCCTGAAGGTAATACAAATTACTCCTATACTTTCACTTGCAACTCTCACAATTCCATAAAAAGTAAGCAACTTTGAAGCACACGCTTCCTTTAACAGTACAGCCATAAATGCAGTTCACTCCTCCTTCTGTCATCCCAACATTGTCCATCTTTGGATTTATTTGCAACATCTTACCCTTACTTGTTCCATAACTTCTGGGTGACATTGTCTGTATTCTGCCTCATCATTCCACTGTACTTCACAGCAATGCAGCCCCAGTACTGACTGTGACCTTTGGAGGCTAGAGGAATATTATGATTTTTATTGCCAGCTTTGTAAAGCTCCCTTTCTGTGATGGACAGCATGCGTAAGAACAAGTTTGTGCTCTTTGATAATGGGCAATCTGCAAACAGGTGAGAAGGCAAAGAGCTCATAGCCCAAATCAACAATTTATGAATCACATAAAGGGGGAGTAGAAAGAGAGGAGGAAGCAACAAAACATGGTCCAAACAAACTATCAAGTTAGTTCTGCAGATCTAGCTGATTCAATTAACTTTCATGATTTTGCAGCCAGTTACCAGGTTGGGGGTTTGTTTTCAAAGCAAAAGACTGAGGAAGATTAGCCACCCCATGACAGACAACATAGCTATATGACAGCAAATCAGGAACATCATGGTTACTTTGAACCAGTTGCAGCTTCCTCCCTGTCCCTGGAAGCTCTTTCTAATTTACAGAACAAAAAAGACATCATCACATCTAACAAAGAGTAAACATTCACTTGCCTGTAGTCATGATGTCTGTGTCTGGTTGTTGATTTGTAATTACCAATGTATCCAAGATTTTAAGCTCCTGCTGTCAAGATCTGAAGCCCCCACTGTCTTCAAATGTATTGTACTTTATCTGCCTTTTTTTACTACTTGACAATACCCAAACTAAACAGAACTTTGCCTAAACACCATTTGGGTTTTCTTCCCACCTGTGTTCTACTTAATCATGAATACAATAGACTTGCTACGAACAAAAAGTTCATGTCTACTTCAGATTACTAACTCTTTTTTCAAGAAATAATTTGTTATTACTACTACTCTTACAAAAGCCATTTTTCTTGATTTTTTCCCAATACTTCAAGGTTCTATAGAAAATTAATATTCTGTGATTTAAAATGTTATCAGACTGACCCAGCAAGATACTTATTCAAAGCCAATAAAACCAAAGCCTTGCTTGTAATTTGATTTTAGCATGCCTGATTCAGATAAAATTAAGGGAATTGCACAGCCTAATTAAAAAACTGTAAAAGGAAGCATGGACATTTAAGAAATTCTGGTTTTGGAAGCTACCACAAATGTAGGCATTTTCAGTTGGTATTTGTGACATTTGAATAAGACTCTGATTTTTGGGTTTTTATTTTTTTAAAGAAATATTCTTAGAATCAGAAGTTTTGGGGGAAAGCATCTCTACTGTTTAAAACTGTCTTGTCTGTACTGTATCAGAGGTATTACACACACAGCAATTAACTATCCTCCACATTGTCTTCTGATAAGGTCATTTAATTTGCAGGTCATTTGGAAATGCAGTTGATGTGTTTAAGTCCTTGTTATATTTTATTTTCTATGAGTATCATCATAATTTAGGAAAAATACAAGGTACTGTTACATAATCAAAGGACTCCACTTTGCGTTGCTGATGTGAGACCATTATCTTAGTAAGCCTGAAATGACAGAAGCCTGGGAAGTGGGTCTACCTTTTTAAAGCACATGTAATGTGAGGGCTTTTCAGTTCAACTGCTGTGTTTCACCAGGGATAAACAATGAAGTACTCTGGTTTAAGGGACATAGTAAGTTGCTGGTTGTTGCTTTGGGGTTGGTTTGTTTTTATTTTCTGTTCTAATAAAAGTAACAGTATTGATGTGGTAAGAAGAGATTGGGAGAAAGCATAAGCTGGAATTCTTGCAAACACAACATAAAGAGTTAATCTAACCATCATCCTGATGCTTGGACAGGCTGGACTATGCCAGCACACAGGGGACAATTACCATGGCTCAGCTGATAAGCTGTAACCCACTAAGGTGCAACAATGCAATTTCTTTTAAAGATGTGCACTGAACAAGAGTGTCAGGATTAGGTCACTGAGGTTACAGAAATCCTGCCTTTCTTTGGGATTCAATGCTATTTTCTTTTCTTTGTGTTTATTCTTTGTTTTGCAGTCTTCCTCTTTACAGGAAAGCTTATTCTAAAGCTTATGTGTAGATTGTAAGCCAAATCCTTCTTTTTAATTCAATAGCAACACTCCCTCCAATATCAACAATGAAATAACTGAACCCTAGATAAAAACAACTGGGCATTCATCCATAGCTGAACTACATCTGGGTGAAACAGCAGCTACTTTGCAGTTAACATTACTATTGCAGACTGATCAATGGGTGGAAACACAACTGAAAACACACGGGAATTTCAGGTAAATGGAAAATAATCATGCTGACTAAAATCTGGCAAACTCCCTAGAGGTAACTCCTTTATTCATATGAAAAATGCACCAGATTGTTTACAATTGTTCAGGATCTCAATTACATATGGCATCCAAAAAGACATGTCCAACAGCTGACCTTGCTCTCATCTCATGCTACTGAATAAATAATGCTCCTACATGCTTTTTCACTATTTAAGTGAACAGGGAAATACAATGACAAGAGCTGCAGGGTTGGAGTTTTGCGATACAGGCTCAGTCTGTACACACACTACTGGCAAAGCTGTAAACTGTGATAAGAAATTGTAGCTCATGTTTAGATACAGCTGCATTTCGGATTTAAAGATGAGCCTGTATATCAGAACAGAGGACTTGGGAATTACAGACAATCCCTGTTCTCACTGTTTCAAGCTATCAGGTATGTGAGATCAATACTTTGACTCCTCATTTGTCACAAAGAGTTTAATACAAAGACACACCTTCTATTTCCATAAATACTATTGCTTAATCATAGCAAAACAAGACACAAATTCCCTAACAGTACTTCAAACACATCTGTATTACTCAGCTGTCAAGTACATGCAGGATTTCTTTTTGGATTACTGAAAAAAACTTTTTTTTTTACCTAAAAGGCTGAAGCCAATATCAGTGCTTGCTTTTAATCTCAAGGGAGTGAAGGGAGGCAAGAAACCTGATGCTGTCATCTTAGAATTGCCAGTAGCAAGACATTCAGTTCATCAAACCAGAATTTTTGGTTATATCATAAATCAACCATTTTATTATGGTAGTGTTCAGAACTCAATAATTGCCTTTTTACAGTCTAAAATTAAAGATGCTTCTTTTAAAACTCTAGTCAACAGCATCAAAATCAGTATAATTCTGATGTTTCCTCAAATGAGTTCAGATTTCACCAAGCGATAAATTGGATACTCAAATTAACAACTGAAGCAGTTAAACCTGGACTATTTCAATCATTATTCGTGTTTAACTGGGCAGAAGCTATGGCTTCATAGATCATTACTTAACATAAATACTTCTCTTCCAACAATGGCAAATTATTATTTTCCACCAAGTACTTCATTAAGTTTTCTTTTTGTTGGATGAATGCACTAATGTTACTAATAGCAGTCAACTATCATGTGAAATGAAGTAAAACATGTCTGGAAGAATCATACTTTATTTATCAAATGTCAGATTTCTAAGATTATTTTTTCTTATGCTTGGGAGAGGAACATAAATATTAACATATTTAAATATTACAGTATTTACAGACTAATTCAGATAATTATTTCCACAGTATGAGCAATGCAGTTATTTTCACATAGCTGGAATATGGCAGAACTTTTCTACATGCTAGAAAGTGTTTCCAATTCCACAATGGATCAGCCATTCTTTAGTAACTTGCTACTAACTGCCCAACTTCTTAGAAATAGGTTTTTTTGCTGGCTCATATTTTATAACCTTTTAATGTTCTGATCAAATAATCTACAATAATATACTCAATGCAAAACAGTAGCACTGGCAGTTTTGTGTTTGAAATCAGTGATAACTGATCATGCAAATACTCCTTTTTTATGTGAAATGTTGTCATCTGTTATGTTTTGCTTCTGTATCACAGGCTACTACTGTATATTTATATACTGCAGAAGTCATGAGAATATCATAATAAAAATAACTTTCCTATCAAAGAGTGGGTCATTTTTTAAATCTCGTATTTTCCCCCAGATCTCTTTCATATTACACTGCTCTTTCACTTAAAAGCCAAACAAATGTTTGTAGCCAATGAAATGTTTGTAATGAGCTGATTCTCTGAAGTGAAAATTAAAATATTCCTGTATATTCTCTGAAATAGCTCTGTTGTTACTGAGGACCTGATATTGCATTTTCAGACACAGAATAGATAAGTCTGATCCCATGAAATGCTCCAAAGTTGGCAGTTGAGTACATTTTGCAGAATAAATCCCTATCCTTAAGATACTCTCTATTCACCAAATACATTCATTACGATGACATGCAAATGTTTAAAAGTCAGATGGGCCATTATTAGCACTATGGAACATGTAAGCAATATACAAATTAATTGTTTACTTGTATTGAGTTGCCTGTGGCACCATGAAAAACAAAAGCTAAATGTCAGTATTTCAAACTGTCAGTTGAAATGAGTCCCAGATGTTAAAACATTAAGCAACCTAAAAATCAATTAACTTCATTTTAAACAAAATCTTTTCCAAGGCAAGCTTTCACCTAGTGACTCAATCTTCCCATTCCCCTCCCTGGCACAACTGAACATGGAAATTGCCCCTGTTTAACATGTGCAGTGCCTGAACTAGGCAAATGGCATACAGAACTGATTTACATGTCTTCTGCTACGAGAACCCACACTTTTTTATAAAGATTGCAATAGTTGTAAAGGCAACACCAAAGAATACCGAGCAAGCAAAAATGTCAAGTTTTGCTTCTCTAAGAAAACAACTGCAATTTGTCATCGTGCAGAACTCTAAAATGGAAGAAAGCATAGGTTGCTACTATTTTACATAAAACCAACGGAAAATAGTTATTTTATATAAGAACTTAAGCTAATGCAACCTGCCCACTTTCTAAAAACATAATGCCAAAAAATAGTGCCAAATCCAAACAGGACTTCTAAAACAAATCTTATGAAACTTGATTTAAAAATGAGTAAATTTGCATTATAAACATCTGCCATTGTTTTCAGTACAATACTGATTACCAGAGATGCCTGTATCTTCAGTGAACAAACTTTACAGAATATAGAAAGGCTTCGCCTCAGAAAGTGTCAAGAAATACAAGGAGAGATTAACTGCTTTGGGACATTCACATGAGTGTTACGCATTTAGAAAGGGAAGAGATTACATACCCCTCTCCACCAATTCTTGTTATCTTTAGACGAAAATCAACAGAGTTCAGGCTGGGTGGCTTCCATTTCAAAATATCATCACATCGACCAGGCTTGTATTTCTGAAGCAAATTAAAAAGCAGTTTAATTATGCTTATTGCTTTTCACTAGTTTTGAAAGTAACAATTCAGCATTCCAGACTATATTAGCTGTCTCTAATGAATTACAATACTTAGTGACTGAAACAATGAATTCCATTACCACAGAGATAGTTGTGCTTCACTACTTTATTTGCTGCTCCCTTTTAAAACTGCTTAGGCTCTGTAGCCAAGCCACTACCTACAATAAAAAGCTGAGAATGGAAATAAAAATTAGCATACTTCATTATCTCTCTCTGGCTAATGGAAAATTTCAAGAAAGAAAGACAGCGCAGAACAAATGAAGACACTGACAGTAACATACATTAAAGATACATTTAAAATAATCTCTGCATTTTTTAACTATTTCATGAACAGTATTTTTGTTATCTGTGCTGTTGGCTGACAAAACATGAAACAGTCAGAGGTCACCATACTGCCAACTATTAGACCCATCAGAAACATGTTCTTTCACACCAAGGGAATTTACATGAAGATTAAAGACTATCATGGCATGAAGGAACATAAATAAGGAAACATCCACTATTTCTGAAAAAGGGTACGTACTAGAACCAAAAGTTGCAAGGATGAATTTTCTCTTAAATGAGGGCTTTGGTTTCTCATGGTGTCTTCTATCATCTGCTCTGGTTTAGTAAGCTGTCATTTTGTTCATCCTCAGCTAACAGCAAAAGCCAACCTTCTAACCCTTCCCTTACTAGAATATGTTTCATGGCAATGGAGAAAATCAGAATTAACATGAATAAGGCAAAAGCAAAAGAATCTTTTGAAGATGCAGAATTTTTAGTGTTTGGATATTAATTAATCAACAATGAAAAAAAAAATTATGCAATTTTACCTCAAAAAACAGACCAAGAATGTCCACTGTCTTTTGATAACAAGGAATCACTAGCATCACATGGCAAGGATGCAGTGTTTAATGTTTGCAAAATACAATATTTATTGATGCTAAACCTAACAGTTCTACATGTAAAGTGACAAAAGCAGATGAAGATTTTTCTGCTTTCTCACATAAAAATGGGAAGTTACTCTTTCCAAAATAAATGCAGCATATATTGCTTATAATTTCTTGATGAAAGATGGTGACTTTTGCTAGACAGTGAGTAAAGACAAGTTCCACATGACTGAAATGCAAATCAGCTCCAAACATTTTTAGCCATCGTTCTGCAACACATGACAAAAATAACCTACTAAAAGCTTCTTCTGGACTATCAACGTGGCTGGCTAGAGTGCATTACCTCCAATTTTATCATCACGGGCCTTAGAACATCTGAGGGCAATGGCTTCAGGCATTCTACTCTGGTTCCCATCCAGGGCCCTATAAACCTGTTCCAAACATCAGTATTAGAGTCACCTGCCCAACTAACTATTCTAATAATGCATGGCTTTGCACTGCATTTCTCCACAATAGTCTCAGCATCTGAATAATGTTTAAATGATTTATCCTTGTCCTCATGACAACATATAGGAGCTGCTTCTGATACCTCTTATCTATGCCTGCTCTCCTTCCACATCTTTTATGTCATTTCTTTCCAGCTATCTTCTATTTGAAAATTGTCCCATGCAAGGCAACTTTCATCAGTACTCCAACACTCTGTAAGTCTTGCCAAAATCAAATCAAACATCTTTGTTTCACTCAAATCAGAAAACAGTGTGATAGTAAAGTTATGAAAGCATCTACCTTCTTTCTTCTCTTCCCACCCTATTTCCCCTTCATATGACTTCTGTGCTATAACATCAGCAGGTATTTGAGGAAAGTTGGTTCCCTGTATACCTTTCCAAAATGGGATTTTGAAAGGTATCGTTTAAGCAATTTACACAAACCAGAAAATTCTTTCTGCAGTAAAGAAATACTCCTTTAGTTGCCACCATCCTGCTATTCCCTCCCTCATTTCTCTGGCTCTTTTCCACTCACCAGAAATATCCTAAAATTCCAATGACCTCATCTTTAAATTCTTATAGTAATGCAATTAATCTTGCTTCATAGTTCTGTCCTCTACTTTCCGAAACTAAAAATCTGCTCTTATGCAGTATGGTGTTAAAAACATTTAAGGATCCATGCCACACATCATAACTAGCATTAAGTAGAGAAAACAGATTATACAAATTAAGATGCTCAGTAAAGCATTTAAGCTTTTCTGATCATAATTTTTATCTATATATTTTAATCTGCAGATTATGCATTTAAGTATAGTTTGAAATACATTCAATTTTACAGAAAGCATTTATTATTTTAGCATATATTCAATAGGTTGTGCGCATTGAATATGAGATTTATGACAAAGGCAGATGGCACTGAAATATCGTTTTCAGTTAACTTTTCCTGCCATTTTCTAGCACTTACATCTGATATAGAGAGAATGTGGAATTATATTCTAAGTAACTTTTATTAATAAAGCATGTCCCAGGAATAACAGGACAAAATGCAATGTTCAAAAGACATTATTTGTTGCTCTCTTTCATTTGCAGTTTCTAATTTGGACAAAGACAATTACTACTACTAGGTTTTTACCTCTTAGTTCAAAGAACTATGGGGATCACTTTTGTTTGTGACAAATTACTCCACAGGTAGTGACAATTTAATTTATGAAACAACTGTTAGAGCAGGTATGAAGGAATCCAGGATAGAGCTGAGTTGCTGAGTTTGTTGCAACAGGCATATATTTTGCTGTATGGAACAGAAAATTTATCTTAAATGTTGCTCCTCAGTCTTTTAGCATGACTGAGGTCTTCAACGATTCCATACAAGTGACATTTGCCAATCATATAGAAAGCCTAAAATCTTATATTAAGCTCCTGTGTGACATGGTGTGTAGTTTATTGATTTGAAATAATCTTCAGAGCAAGGCTCCCGGAGTGTTTACAGTGATGGATTTATTGATAATTACTCAAGTAATCAATTTCTTTTTATGCATAGGTCATACTTTTGAGACCTTCTGAGTTATTAAGATTAAACCCAGGCTTTGACTTCAGAAAACAATCTCAGCTGGTTTTATATATGGCTCCAAACAACCCTACATATCATTACTTTAAAGAGAGGCTAATCATCTTCAAGAGGACATTTTCTCTTTTGTACAGAAACACCATTCTTAAACAAAAAAACACCCCATATTTTCTGTCCAAAAGGTGAATTTGGACTACTTCTGCATTCACAAGTACTAAGTATTTCCTCCCAACTATAAACAGGAGCCTTACTTTCTGAAGAAACAAACAACAGGATGGTAAAATACCCCATTTTTAAAATTAGAGACCAAGACTTCTTCTGAGCAATGTGAAAAAATTCAAAAGCTTTTAAGTGAGGACCAGGCTTCTTTCAGGATTGCAGACTCTATTCTATTTGTATTTAATTCTGCCTGGAACACAGAACCTGCAAACACGAGATGTTCCTTTAGGAAATGAATTCTTACCGACAGGAAAAGAATAAACCAATCTCTCTGAGTCACGGTACTGAAATCCTGAAGAAGAGATGCATCCAGTTTATATAACCACCTAAGAATGGCCTCACTAGAGCTCTAGCATCCTACTCTTGGCAACAGGCAATGATGTCAACAACATGTGCCCAGGGAAGGTGAAAAACAGGGCAATCATGTATATTTTCTACTACTGCTCTCTGAGAGATTATCCATTTTCAAGCTCAGAGACTCCCTGATGTAGATGATTTTCAGTTTCCCCTGCACTGGCTCATCTAGCTCCCCAGTAAGACCACATAAACCTCTGGCAGCCGTAAAAGCCTGCAGCACAATATTTCATGCACAGCCCAAATACACTGCAGGAAAAAACAGCTCCTTCTGTTTATTTTGAAACAGCTTTTGTTGATTTCAAAGACCTGCACTCCCTAGGGCTGATATTAAGAGAGATGCTGAACAATCAAACCCATTGCTTCTGCGCTACTCATAGTTTCGTGCTCTTCTATATACATCGAAATACACGTAACTCAGAGGCTATGGTTTTACATGTGCAGTTACAAATTTGCTCTCTACAGACATTACTCTAGATTTATCTACATAGAAGTTTATATGCTGTTTTATCATTCAACCACACAGTCTTGAATTCTCCACCTTTAGCACCAGTCCTTGCTGATCCAGCAAGAAAATGTCACTTTACAGTCCATACTGTTTTTGAGCTTGCTCCCCACTCCCTGGTGAGGACTGAACAGTACCCCATCTCTTGACTCCTACTTTTTAACCAATTACTTACCAGTGGAAGAACCTTTTCTTTTAAGTCTCACATCTGCTTTAGCTTCTTCAAGAATATTTCATTAGAAACTTTGACAGAGGCTTCCTGGAAGTCTCAGGGGGAAATACTAGCCTTACTCAAATGAGTTTTAATCCCTCTGTTGGAGAGATGTAACCTTTCAAAAAGACATGTAATTTTCCCCATCTATATCATGTTTACCCACACTGTCAACTACTGTATTCCTCATTATAGTTTCAACTCCTTCGTCCAGTACAGGCACCAAACTTGCAGGCCTTACTTATTTCCTGATTTTCCATGACACCTGCACCCACCCTCAGTTTTTCTTATTAGAACTGCATTTTCTACCCTCCCATGCTTAGGCTCCAATGTATATTTTCCACATAGGATCAACCATGCAATTTTTTTCAAATTCTTTTTCCAAGATAGACAAGTGACACCTTCCTAAAACTCAGTAAGAAACCAACTTCACACAAGACAGGAACAACTACTCCAAGATCAGTGATGAAAAGCAATGTTTTGACAAGATACATCTTCATACCTGTAATTGCACTGCTGGATTCACAATTTTGACTCAAGTTTAATTACAAAATTAATTGTCTGATTTGCTTGAAGGGGAGTGGGGGAGGGTTTGTTCCTTAAAATGCAGTTATCTTTCTTTACCTCTATAACCAGCACAGGGTGAAACTCGCCTCAGTTAAACATTTTGTCCTATTAATTAAAAAAAAAAAAAAAAAAAAAAAAAAAACTAGATATCCCCCCCCCCCCAAAAAAAAAAAAAAAAAAAAAAAAAAAATGGAAT
>NDXB01018236.1:42357-67783 GCA_002631895.1 Agapornis roseicollis
AAAAAAAAAAGGAAAAATTACCTCTACCACACCTCGAGTTAGCCAAAGCTATCTTGCCTAGAAAGCAACGGCAATAAATATACACTTTTGACTATCGTATTTAGTTTTGACAATCGTTAAATAACACCCTTCTCACTTCACAGCAATCTGTTAGCATTGAACACCTGGTAAAGGTAACAGGTAATTTACAGACATCTTTTCAAAACAGATACAAGGGCGTAGATAAGAAAACTTCAAAGTTCATATTATGAACAAGTTATACAGCCCTCTGCTCTCCTCCCCCCACCCTTCTATTATAATGAAGGACAAATTCACAGAAGTAATGTTTAAAATGAGAACTTATTAATTATCCCTGAGAAGGAGATTGAATTTTGTAACAGGTGAGTCCTCTTAGACACAATACAGCAGCAGAAAATCATTGAGTTTGAATGCTAAGTGCTAAATCAATTTCTTTAAACACAAGCTGGAGCCAAACAAGAATTCTGCTTGTTAAGTATGTGGAAACTTCACCTTAGATGAATCATTGCATAGAGCAGACCTGTTCTGCCTGAAGTTTTTCTATATTCTAATTCCAAAACAAAATGTGAAGCAATCTGTCTGAGATCAAACTACTCCCTAGCATTTTAAATATAGCATTCATAGCAATGATATCCTCACCACCACCCCTCGAAAAATATGCATATACACGACTACTTCTAAAACATATCAGATCCCACAGAATTTCAAATACAAAGTTCACTTCAGTCTGAAACCTTTCAACTTAGTCTAACCACAGAAATTAGAACTCCACAACAGAAACTTATTATATTGACAAATCAGAAACTATCCCAAATAGCTTTGAAGGCTTGGACCTCCTGAAGTTGCTTCCAATCTAAATTATTTTACAAAACTAATCTCTTTTTGGATGCTTGTTCTTGTAGCAGCCATACTAGGTACACTTACACTAGCATTTTAGTTTGCAAAAGTAATGCACTTCAAATCCCCTAGTTGTTCTTTATTACTTACTCCTATAGTTGGGCAGCTCTGCGGCATGCAAATTGGACACTATTTACATAAAACCAAACTTGACATTTCACTTCAGGGATACACCTGAATGCATTCCACCCCACCATATGGACACTGGAATCCAAGGCAAAGGCTGCACCTAACTAGCACAGATGAAGCTGAACTATGAAGATAGTCGGCAACATCCTGAAATGCTACTTCATAGACATAACTGTGTCAGTGCCTTCAGGCTGGCCATGAAACCCCAGCCTTCAAAATTTTACAACTCTGATACTCACTCAGCACCTACCCAACTTCTATCTTTTTATGATGATGATGACAGTTATTACTATACATGTCCTACCCTCTGTGGCCATTCTCTTCTGGCAGAACCCCAGCCCCTTTGTTTTCATAATTTCTTTTTCACAACCTTCCATTCCAGTCAGGGCTTCTCCTAAAAGCAGCATCAACCACCTTAGTCTCCCAGAAGATGGAGCTTAGCCAGTTAGCACTTGTCAGCCTGTGCTGACAAAAAAGTGGACCAAAAGCTACTGGACCAAAAGCTTTTCCAGCAGCAAAATAACTGGCAGAAGCAACAGGTTACTAACTTCAGGAGTGCTGAAGTGTACAAGGGTTCTGTCAATCAGTATCACCTTAGGCCAAGAGAATGAAGGCCAGTGACAACAGACACATCACAAGTAGCATGGCAAATGTACCCCTATTACGGAGATCTTGAACTTCTGGCAAGAGCACAAAAATAACACTAAAACCCAGCTGCACACTCAACACCCTGGGATTCAGACCCATTATTGAAGACAGCCCAACACTGGCATGTCTCTTAGGCTGCTGAAACTCATCAATTCTGAACCTCATAGTCAACTCAAAGGCTGACATGGGTCCATTCAAGCCATAGGTAGGGTTTTTCAGTAAGACTCTGATGTGTCATTTTAAGCACTACAGGGCAAAATGTTGGGTTGGTGGTCATGTAGAACCCCAATCCTTTGCCCTGTCCCAAAAGTTGCCCCCTTCCTCCATAGTTGTCCATAGAGGAGCAACTATTCTTTTCCTTCTCCCTAGCTGAAGAGAAAGGCTGTCCCTTGGAAAACAGAGATCTATTATCTGAACTTTTGCTGACACATTTCTTGTTAGTTGCAGATATTCCTCCCACACAGGCTTTTGTTTTGCCTAAACCCATGTGGCTTCTCAGCATCTGTATTCAATGGGTGGTTCATCAGAAAGCCTGGACAGCAGGGAAGTTAGTAGCCCATAATGCAGATGAAGCTTCACTCCAAACAGCTGCTTTCAAATGGGATAGACATTCCTGCTTACAATTTCGTAGGAGGAAGAATGAGGTTAGTTTCTGGGACTGCATTCTGGGCAGGCAGACTGGGCTGTGGGGTGGTGCTGACTCACCATGAAGACACCCACCTGGAAGATTGAGTAACTTCAGCTGAAAGTCTAGACAAAACAAGCGGCTCATTTCTCCTCGCTACTGAAAAGGAAGAGGTGGTGGGATGACCAAAAGAGAAGTTCGTGCCTCATCTAGAGAAGGAAGGGAAGGTTTCCTTGACAAGGGTGCCTTACTATCCTACAAAGCCTAATCTGCCAGCTTCACCTCCATAACCCTTATTAAATATCATCCTTCTGAAGTGCTGCAGCAGGTAACATAAGCCAAGCCACCTTTCATTTCCCTTCCTCCACGTCTTCCTTTGCTCCTTCCGCCTCCAAATGACAGGAAACTAGCAAGTAACTCAGCTCCTTCTTTCCTCCCAAACATCACAGTGGTGCTACTTGTCAGCTATAAATTACCCTCAGTAAACTAGTCAGACCTGGCCCTGCAAGGTATCCTGAGGGCTTGCTAAGGTAGGAGCTGCTGGCAGACACCAATTCAGAAAGAAGATTTAAAAAAGGCTGACGGAGGATTTGTCTGAATAACCCTGCTTGCCCAAGAGGAATGGTAGTTTGAGTACCACTGGGGAGTGATGGCAGATGGGGTAGGAAGGGATGGAGTTAACCAGCTACTGGGAACCTAATGCAGTTCTTTTAAATCATCAAACATAACTCGCCACATTGCAAATGACACAAGAATGTAACCACACTGAAAATGCAATAAATTGCAATTAAGTATCCTTGAACATATCAGTCGCAATTTTAACCTTACTATTTCATATTTTAACACCAAGAAAAAAATTCTGTCATTACAGAAATTACATTCTGATATTTATTTAAACTGACTTACCAGAATGAAGACGTTAAAAGCATTTTAAAAACACTCAATAATGCCTCAGGTTCAGAAACAGGAAGAAATACTACTTCTGTTGTAAAATCCACCCATTTCCATTACCAATATTCTTCTGTTTTAATTAAACTGTTTGCAAGCAACCTCACATTCAAAATGATACTAAAGCTTTCACTTGAAAGGAAAAAGTTAACTACAGCAAACCTATAATAAGTAACAAATTTGCTCCTCTTTCCCACTCAAAACAATGGTTAAATATTTTCTCTGAAGAGCTCTACTTAATTTTGAGGCCTCTTACTATCCACAGGGCAGCTGCTACCCTACCCAATCTAATTGCATTCAGCTGTGTAAACATAAAGACAGAACGATTACCCAAAATGAGTTTTTATTTTCTTGCACCACAGACCTTGGATCATTTTAAAGAACCAAAAGGATCAATTATAATAAATAATTTCACGGTAGTCCTTATAGAGAGATGAGCTGAAGAAGCAGAAGTTGCTAACACTGTTGACAGGTTGCATGAAAAAAACAAATCAACGGATCAAAAAACCACAAGATGAAAGGCAGTCATTGATTCAGTTGTACGTTCATAGGTTTTTAAGACTAGAAACCATTAGCAGGCTCACCAAAGCAGCTCTGTTGCATACAGGACTAAGAAATTCAAACAGTAATGTTTGAATCAAGCTTATAAATCTTATACAAACTACAGTACTGTTTATATCAAGCTTATAATTCATATTCAAATTGCAGCACACCTTTATGAAAGATACCAAGTGATGAAGAAACCACAGCATATATCTAGGAAGGTTACAATGGCCATTTATCACACTTGTGCTTAACAATGTATGCTTCTTTCTACACTGAATCTTGTTAATGACTTAGTTCAGAGTAAACCCAGCTCTTCATGTAATTACTCCCCTTTTTTAGGATAAAACGACTGAAGTCTAAGTCTCACTGCATGGGTAATTTTTCAGTTGGCTAATGTACACTTCTTCATAGAGCAATTTCACAAAAGCCTTTGTAAGTGTAGGCAACAGAACAGAATCTACTCTTCCAATTTTCTTTTCACTGCTTATGCATAGAGCAGTATACAAAAGAAAGTGTAAATGGCCTTTGTTTTCTTTTGCATTGCATTGAAAGGTCTTGATAACTTGCTGAAATACTTCTTTTCATATTCACACCTTTAGCCGGGACTTAATAAATTTGCCCATACATATACAGCCCACATTTGACTCATTCAAGCATCATCATAAGATCAAATGATCCAGGTTAGCCTACACACCTGATCTTTTGTAAAAATAAGTAAGTTTGCTGAAAAAGTTCGAAACAGTAACTTAACCAAGCACACTTGCAGAGAGAAAGCATTTTTCCTATGAAGAGTTTGGAGAACTCAGTCATATTAACAAAATGTTTGATACATGTGAAGCCAGTTGAGCTTTTTAATTAAAAAAAACAACCAACAATAAAACAAAAAACCCTCATGATTTTGACCACACAGGTAAAAAATATTTATATACAGGACTTAAAAGCCTATAGAATTGAATTAAGCAGCTGCTACTGAGAAAAATGTTTAAGTGCTTATTATATCAGAAGGTTAGGAAATGTACTTGGGTGCATAAAATATGCATTTAGGAGCAGGACAAAATGATTATAAGGTGGCCATAAAACAACAAGATGTTAAAGCTGAGGTATAAACAATATTGGCTGATCAAGTTTAGAGAGTTTCAAGAATTCAGAAGCATCTAAGAAATTTCTACCAGTGAATGCATTAGATGAAAAAGACAAATGCAGGTCAGCAAGGGAAGTATGTGTTGTACTTAATTTGACTGTACAGATTCTGCTAAAAGCTGCTTTAATGAAATCTCTTCAGTGACACTCAGTGTTTCCAACATGACTGGAGGATTTCCTTATTCTTTAGGAAAACAACAGATATACCCAGTAATGATTTCCTTCATGTAGGTGTTTGACATAATTTCTATAAAAACTCTTGAAATTTAAAAGCAGGCAGAGCTAGTTGTCCCTATATTTGTAAAGGAAAGATGGGGAGATATGATTTTTTTAAGTACTCCTAAGAATGAAGAGGCTAAGAGAAACCCCTTGGTAAATGCTAGTACTTTCCAAACATTTGGCATTTGCAAAAGGCATTTTCATAGTTGAGAGAAAACAGAAGAATCTAAACAGTGAATAGAAAATGCATAAGAACACAAAATGGCTGCAAAGTTCGTACCACACCAAAACATGATCCAAATGCTACCCAACTTCATCCTAACAGTTTACAAGCCTTGAATCAAGTCCTTCATCCAGAGCAACCTGTGTTTAACTATAGACAGATGGCCATGATGCACAGGCTAAAAGGTGGCAAAAATAAAAGCAAATTCCTCCCTTCCAAAAAAACTCCTTTCACTAAAAATTAAATGAAATAATAAATACTGCTTTTCATGCCTAGTATTCTAAACTACTGATTCAAACCACCTGAATAATCAAAGAGCTGCAGTTCTCACTAAATGTCAGCTTTTTCCCCATTTCAGCAATTTGATCAGAATACAGAGATTTGCTGATGATCAATAAATATTTGATCAGCTTGAAAGCAAGACTGTTAATGAATTCCAAGCATTATACAATGTAATGTTGTCACACCATGGAAAGCAAATCTTGAAAAGGCTTGAAAAGACAGGGAAAAGAGATGTTCATCAGCTAAGCTCAACTCATTTAGGGTCCACAATTAAGTCAGAAGGATGACAGAGCCCACTCCTGATAATAAAGTTTTCAACAGCTCATTACTTGACAGCAAAGTCAGCATGCCGCTTTAACTCCATATAGTCAAATTTGTGCCAGTTCTTCCATTCTTCCACTTTAAAACATGAAAAAAGGAAAAATTAAAATTAACACATGTTCTCAGACACAACTTTAGTGTATTCCAGAATTTTTTCCTTTAGAGAGTTAAAGAACTAAGTAGGAATGACACTTTTGAATACAGTAAAACATTAGTACTGGTTAGCCATAAGTAGCAGGTTTTATTGTGAAAATGTCACTGTACCACAATTTGTCTCTAACGAAATGTGACTTGAAGCTATACGAAGTAGAAAGAAAATGGTTATAACCAAAATGATTTCTGAAATATTAAGTTTAACTGCCATTGCAGACTGAAAAGCAAAACATACTACTAATATGTACTCATTTAAATAGCATTCAATTATGTTTTATACTAAGGATTTTAACATCTGAATGAAAATCAGGTTTAGAAGGTTAACCTGGATGCAGAAATTAATCTGTTAATATTTTAATAGGTTTTTTTCAATTGCTTTTTCCAAAAGTAGCTCTGAACTTCAAGATAATGCAATATTTATACTGGACTTCTTTGGTAATTATTGGGCTAAATGTCTTCTACTCTTGCACTTTCATTCAGCTTTACACCTCCAGCTTCATTAAACACCTTATTTCACAACTACACTAGTAGCTTTTCTCAATACTCCATCAAGTAAGAAGAAAAAGATGAGGATTTTTCCTTATCACTAATATCATTTACATATTAATCCTATTAATATTTGATAAATGAGGTCAGCTCACATTCAAAACATCTGTGATTATCACAATCAGAATGTAGCCACCATAAAATTATTCCTTACTCTTTCCTAACCACCCCCCTGTGCACATTACTGTAAGCAGCAGAAACCTATTTCTCAGTCACTTCTGCTTGTATTGGTCCTTCCACTTAAAATTATGATCTGCAACTAAACACTCCAAACCGTGGTCTAAAGCAAAATCCAAAAAGTAAATGATTTCCAACTGTTGGCTAATATACACATGATCCACAATGGACTAAATGGTACATGCCTTCAACTCCAAATTCTGCTTCTGGCAAATGTTAAAGATTAAAAAGCTACATACTTCTACTTTTGTGACAAAATAAATGTCCTGACAACAGAGTTGTAACCTGGTGCTTCAAGGTTGCTGCTTAAGATATGAGATTTATATTGCTATTGATTATTTTGTAATTTTCTTATTTTTCACCATCTACTATTTATAACCTCATAAATATGTGCTGTGTAAATCTTCAGGGGAAATAAACACAATAACAAAAACAATCAAGATACTTCAATTTGCCTTATGTTGCTCTATTTCATTCTCTTTATGACATCCCGCAGGACATCCTTGTCTCCAAATTGGAGAGGCATCAATTTGACAAGTGGATCACACGGTGGATAAAAAACTGGTTAGATGGCCGCATGCAGAGTTGTGGTCAATGGCTCAGTGTCAGGCTGGAGGCCAGTGACGAGTGGTGTCCCTCAGGGATCGGTGCTGGGACCGGTCTTGTTCAACATCTTTGTTGCTGACATGGACAGTGGGATTGAGTGCGCCCTCAGCAAGTTTGCCGATGATACCAAGCTGTGTGGTTTGGTGGATACGCTGGAGGGAAGGAATGCCATCCAGAGGGACCTTGACATGCTTGTGAGGTGGGCTGATGCCAACCTCATGAAGTTTAACCATGACAAGTGCAAGGTCCTCCACCTGGGTTGGACCAATCCCAGGCACAGCNGACATGCTTGTGGGCTGATGCCAACCTCATGAAGTTTAACCATGACAAGTGCAAGGTCCTCCACCTGGGTTGGACCAATCCCAGGCACAGCTACAGGCTGGGCAAAGAAAAGATTCAGAGCAGCCCTGCAGAGAAGGAGTTGGGGGTGGCAGTTGATAAGAAAATGAACATGAGCCAGCTTCATGTGTGCGCTTGCAGCCCAGAAAGCCAACCGTATCCTCGGCTGCATCAAAAGGAGCGTGACCAGCAGGTCCAAGGAGGTGATCCTGCCCCTCTACTCTGCTCTCGGGAGACCACACTTGGAGTATTGTGTGCAGTTCTGGTGTCCTCAACATAAAAAGGACATGGAGCTGTTGGAACAAGTCCAGAGGAGGGCCATGAGGATGATCAGGGGACTGGAGCACCTCCCATACAAAGACAGGCTGGGAAAGTTGTGGCTGTTCAGCCTGGGGAAGAGAAGGCTGCATGGAGACCTCATAGCAGCCTTCCAGTAGCTGAAGGGGGCCTTATAGGGATGCTGGGGAGGGAGTCTTCCTTAGGGACTATAGTGACAGGACAAGGGGGAATGGGTTCAAACTTAAACAGGGGAAGTTTAGATTGGATCTAAGGAAGAAATTCTTTCCTGTTCGTGTGGTGAGGCACTGGAATGGGTTGCCCAGGGAAGTTGTGAATGCTCCATCCCTGGCAGTGCTCAAGGCCAGGTTGGATGAAGCCTTGGGTGGCATGGTTTAGTGCGAGGTGTCCCTGCCTATGGCAGGGGGTTGGAACATGATGATCTTAAGGTCCTTTCCAACCCTAATTATTCTATGATGCTACGATTCTTTATTTCACTCTGTATCACTAACTTGAACTGAGAAGGCATCAGTTCATAACCACACTGTAAATTGTGACCTTGATACCAAAATGACTACAGAATACCATTACATTTTTTTTTTCCAAATGAAATTTTCTTTCAACCTAAGCTTTGCAACTCCCTAGCAGCCATAAGTATAAATTAATATAATGGAAAAGATCAAGTCTACATAATTTTTCATCAGTTATACATTGTTAATTCACCACCACCACCCCCATCTAGAAAGAAACCCAGAGGTAAGAATCTAAATAGCCTAAAACAACTGTCCAGAAAGACTGGTCAGAGTTAGGCTAAATGACAGTTTCACCCTTATCCAAAAGACCCTATGAAATATACCAATAATGTCAATCTTTCTTCATTTCCATCAACCTTTTCTCCCAAAACAATCAGCTGCTTTCTCTTATGTGATCAGGAAACCATTTTCTCCTGAAAATATCAACACCATCACTAGTAAAAACTGGAGGAGTTAACTTGGCATTGTACCCAAAGATTAGGTTTACCTGGTTTTTTGAGAAGGCCATAATCATGGAAGGCTGTGGGTGAAACACAGTCTAAGTTAGGCATAACATAGACATGGAGTTCTAGGTGCTAATAAAGCAATTCTACAACAAGCATCTCATCTGTTTCCTATGTGGCAAATGGAGGAAGATGATTATCTGAAGATTTACACATGTTTATATAGCTAAACATGTAAACATGGCATTTGCTTCTCACTCATTATGTATACTACTTATGAATTTCCTTTACAAGTACTAGATCATACCCTGCTCTCTGTATTTTCAGATTCAGATACTCTTTAAATCATTATATTGCTACATATCTGAAAGTTTCAAACATAACTTAAATAAGAACATTTGAGACTACTAACGCTGTTTATTCTGCTAGCTTTTCAGAACTAATTAGGTATTAATATAGCTAACAAAAGTAATGTTTGCAATGACAAGGCACAGCACTAACTATGAAAGGCAGGAGCAATTTTAATTCCATTTTATTTATTAACTAATTTGCATTATTTTCAGTCAGCACTACCTGAAATTTAGAAAACAAATTAGAAAAACCTTTGGACAACTGTACTGCCAGATACCAGAGAAATGCTCAGCTGATGCGTTCTGTGTATACAACCAATATTCATGCTGATGTTCTCTTTCCACTGTATGTTTAACATGATTCTTCCCAAATTCATCTCTGGAGGGCTGTTTAGGACATTACCTCTTAATTCACAGCTACAGAAGCTGCTGACAAAGGATGAAGGGTGTTTGAAGTAAACTGTTGGGACAACCGAGACAATACAGCAGTACTCCTGGCCCTTCTCCTTTACTTTTTTTTTTTTTGTGGTTTTGGTTTGTTCAGTTGCTTCATTACATCACTTTTTTATGAACCTTACCATTTACATCTCTACTGTTTAAAACTTTGTATATATCAGCCTAAATCTTCTCTCATTTCTCAAAGCCCAACAGCCCTAATCTCTCCTCATCTTCCTTCCTTTCATTTTTACTACCTCTGTCCCTACTCAAGCTTAAGTGCAGTCAATTGAATTTACACCAGAGAGGGAAGTCCGTCTCTCAGAGGAGTTATTTCTTTGTGGCTGGTTAGTTTGTGATCAAAGGCTCCTAGAAGTACCACAAAAGTTGGGTTGGATCAGCAGGAAGTATTCAGTGCTTGAAGTCTGACAGCAAAAGTATCCCCAGTGTAACAAAAGAATCTCCATGAAGTGAGCAGCGGTTGACTCAGTACAATAACGTGATTTAGAAGCTGGGTCATTTATCAGTATTAGAGACCACATTTGCAGCAGCTAAAACTTGTAAATTTAAGAGTTCATCATATCATTGGTTTTGTTGACATTTTTCTTAAGCTATGATGATAATCGCTATACCAGGAGTAATATTTCAGCAAAACATCTTAGAGCTCCAAAAGATTAATGAAAACTACAAATCGCAAATAGAAAGATGCAAAAATCTATTCCAAAATACTTCTTGAGAGATGACAATCTTAAAAAAAGAACAAAGCTTTACACTGAAAGGCAAACAGTGTGCTACAGCTTTAAGCTAATCTGAACATAAGGAGAAATACACAAGTACAAACTAAGAAATTGCAGCATGCTGGTCTCAGACATAGTCTAATTTCTTTTTTAATTCCTGAGCTAAAAAGTCCCTAGAGCTCAACAGAGATGCATGAAAGATGATGCACAGAATTGCCTGCAGGATTCTTTCTACATGTCGCCAAATGTATGTTACACAAAACTGTCATTAAGCTTTAGCTTATTACATTTTACAGGGCTACAAATCTCCTTGGATTAAATATTCATGAGTCTTGCTTGGTATACCGAATTCTGTGGCATTTTACAAGCAACAACAGAAGCTAGCCTTTTCAGCTACGCATTCTAATATATAGATTACAAAATGACAAGATTTTATCATATTAAATTCATCATTATCTATGTAGATTAAAGCAGCAAGCCCCATATTTTACATCCTTAGTTTCGCAACACTCATACAACATGAGAGCAAATCCAACCAGTCAGAACTCAGCATGTGCTTCACAGTGCTTTTACTCTGCAAGCAGCAAGTTGATGTGCTTGGAAATGAAAAACAAAGTAGGGGGAAAAAAAAGTACATTGAAAAAAAAATCAGTATGTATTTTCTCTTTCCAGGCTGCTACAAGACTAGCACAACTTAAAACTGCCTTTTCAGGAAAGTAATTTGGATAATGTGAAGGGAAAACTTCTGGATAATGAGAATAGAAAGCTCCTCTAAGAAAAAAAATAGCATGCCAAAAGGAGAAAACAAAAGGGTCCTCCCCACTCCTTGCAAAAAATTAATCCTTATAGTTCTGATTTAGGAATAAGAAGTCAGTGGCTCTCGGTAAGAACAAGTTAAATTGAATAGGGTAATTGTTTTCTGAGCACTGCAAGTAAAGGGCAGAGAACTCTTAGATTGTATTTAAAAGAAGTCACCCAAAATACTTCAGTTACTGTAAGGACTAGTTGTGTCCTCCGCAGGGAGCAACATTCTGCAGCTAAAAGCAGTGGTTCTGATACTGGTTGTTAATCATGCCTTGTAACCAATCTGAAAACAAAGCAATGGTTTCAGCCACATTAGATTTTTTTACCCCTTCTACAGAGCATGACTGCACAACTATTGATCGGACATGCAACACAAGATCTCTGGTTTGAATACTGGGATTGAGCAACTGCCCTAAAGAACCTCTTCCAACTTCTCTGCTGCTGGCAGGGAACTTTCATTCTGTTACTGGCAGAAGGGCTTTAGATAGTTCTCAATCTCTGTCACTTTTTCTCCTTTCCCTTCTCTTAAACATTTCCTCTACTTTAGTTACACCAAACATTAAACTGCTTTGAGCAGGCAAGAACCTGAAGGTGCAGAGAATTAGGGAAGGGGTAAATTACAATCACTATTCACAAAACCAAATGTCAACAGGTTTGGCAGCTTTTAACATTGCTACAGGCAATGACAGGGAACAGAAAGAGTGCCAAGCAGAGCTTTTCCACAAACAAATGTGGAATGTATCTAAAAAGAATTGCACTTCTTATGAAAATTGCTCTTCATGGGGCCAATTCACCACCATTCATCAAGTGAACACTGATATGTTTGATATGCAATCAGTGGGTAATTCTGGAAGAAGAAAGACACAAACCTGAGCCAATTCACAAGAAACTTTTTTTATATCTGATAGTCTTCTAGAAGTTTCTTCAACTTACTTGGTTTCCCATAAGTCCTTTTTGCTAATGTCATAAAGGAACAATAACCCTTTCTTTAATCTCTACAACATAAACTTAGTATCTCTGTCACAACTGAGAATGACATAGAAAAAAAAAATATCATCATTGGTTCAAACAATGTGACAACATTCAGAACATACTTTCCATATCTCCTCCAAGATAACACGAGTTTATGATTTCAATGTAAATATTAACTAAAATGCAAAGAGTTAATAATGAGCACGCTACTATGAACTCTGAGGCAGTAAACTAGATTTCTGTGAAGCACCATCCTATTTGTGAAACAGCTTTAACAGAATCCTTCAAAAATTTTCTTACAGCAGAGGGAGAAAAGAGGCACAGAGATGGCAACAAAATGAATAAGTAAGTCCACCTGGAGTCAAATCAGCAGGTACTCCGAAAAGGATAAAAGACTGATGTTGAGCAACACCTCTCTGGACACCAAGAACATGAAGAACACCAAGTACCATGCTCATTTTATGAACCGTCTTGTATAAATCTTTTCTGCCATATAGTACAACCTCAACAGAAGGAGAACATGACTTTTCTAAACCAAAAACATTTAATAAGCTATTTGCTGAAACAAAATGATTCTAAAGCCTAGACAAAGATCATGAACCTTGTATTTACCAGATGGGGAGTCAGTGGTACTGTTTTTGGCAGAAAGATATAGAAATTCAGTTCAAGTGGAAACCAAAGACACTGTGGCTAAAATAATACTGCAACAACTATTACAATGAAAGCTGAGGACGGATATTAGGTAAAATACCATTCCTCACTTACTAAAATAGATGGACCAAAATTTTAGTTACATTAAATAGAAAATTCTCAGGATTTCAGACTTCTGGGAATATTTGACCCTCAGTTGAATAGTTGTATTTGTGCTTTCAAAATGTGAAAAAGGATAAACCTCTAAAAAAATAAGGAAATAAATAAATTAAAACAGTTATCTGCTCAAGTTGTTATAAGTGTTGCGAACAGACATATTTCAGAAGATTCTGCTCCAAGAAGGTATCACAAAGGATTAAAGTTTTACTGGGGGAAAAAGAAAGACCATTAAAACAAAAAAAGGAAAATAAAACCAACACATTGAAATAATTAGAACAGAAGAGCAGAACAGTCAACTGTTCATTAGGAACTGAATTTTGTCTTAGGGGTATGGCATAAGAATACTGAATGGTGTTTAACTAGCTGCATCCCTCCTCCCCAGTACCCTTTGTACAGGACAGAGAATGACATCTATATCAACAACTAATATTGTTCCCTAACTCCTATTCAAGCACCCAGGGATCGTACCCACCTATATTTAATTATGTGCAATCTTGCAGAAGAGAGTTGTGATTATATGTGACTACTGTCAGAATTTTTTAAGCAGAAGAAATACAAGAGCTGCCCGTAGATTACCATGATATTGACATAACAAGTACTGAAGAAACTCCCCTTTATGGTTACCAAGATTTTCAAATTTCAAAAGCACATCTTTCACTTTAAGAAAAAACAGATTTTGTGATTTACCTCTAGTGGCAACAGCTCATTCTTAAACATCGTGACTTGATTTAAATCTCACAATATAAAGCCCTTAGCTACACATCCAAACACCTTTTTTTTTTTTTTTTCCCCTAAAACCAGTAAAACTCTCCTTCTTTAGTAGCTGTAGGCTTTTCTAATTACCTAAAATGCATACAAGCAGAGCTGTATATATCCAGCTAAAATCTAGCTGGAATATCTCATCTAGTCAAAAAATATAATGAAAAATCCCTGTGTTCTGCATGCTAAAAGTTTTAATAACTTTTCTCCTCCATTTTTTTTCCTGCCCAGTCCAGTCACCATTAATATTAGTTCATATATGTTTGCAGTGAGATACTGCAGAGTTCCAGAAGTAATGGAACAACACCCACCAAATCTGATAAAGGACAAAACCCTACTTCTTTTGAAGGCCTAGCAAAATGTGTAAGCAAATGTCATGGAAACAGAAGCTCTCTCCATGGTAACATCATCCTTGGTATGGTAGCTAACCACTTCAGTTTCTAACATGCTCCAAGACATGGTATTAACTTAATTCCAGTTTTCACTTGGTATTTATTCCATAATATTCTATATATCTAGCAGTGGTAAAGATTTATTAAAAACCACTAACAGTTCACAAGCATGCAGTATCAAAGCTAAAGCTGAACATAAGAGAAATTGAATAACTGTGATAAAGCATGTCTGAATAACACTGTCTTTCAGAGAAAAAACAAAAACCAAAAGACTGATGGCACCATAAAGAATAATTACATTACAGATGGTTCCCATTAAATTATCTGACTCCATGCAGGAATTGACAGATGTGTGATGGTGTTTCACATGAAAGACTCAGAAGGAACTATAGAATAAAAAGGTATAATTTTTTATTGCAGCTAAGCAATTCTTGTTACGTGCCTTTATAGAGAATTCTACATATTTTATCAAACAACCCTCCAACCAAAATTCCCCAAAACAACTGAAGACTCTTATCAGCCTTGTAGCTGCTCTCCAGAGTCAGATCAGCTTAGTGGTTAGCAATCAGAGCCATGGGAATAACTTGCAATGAACAATTTATTTGAGAAATTAGGTCCTGTTTGTGAACTATTTGTACGCAGCTCATGACTCCAACAAAAACTACCATCCCAATTTATTATATGTCAGTGCTTGCTAGTCTATTTTTTGATCTGATCACCAATGCTAAGTTTCAGTGATCTGACTGTTCCTAGACACAAGGCATGTGGTGCTACATCCCCCCTCAATCCAGAAACTGAAAAGGGTCAGCAGTGAAAACATGTAAAGAAAAAATGTATCTCAGACACACAGACAGTACAGCTTATCCTGCAGACGTCTTTCAAAATGTGAACAAGTATTCACAAAAATAATCCACCTGCCTGCGATGGTTCGTATGCAAATTATGAAAAGTATACTCATGTTCTTTACTGGTTCAAATATTTTAATGAAATGTAAAGTTCAAACCAAATCCTCTAAAAATGCTGAAAGTATCATGACTGTACTACTTAAGATGTATGAAAATGCAAAAAAAAAAAAGAAACCACCTTTACCAACATCCCGCATGCGAAGAATTGCATAAGAGATCTTCAGTTTTGTTTGAATACCTAATCAACAGAAGACAGAAGTATATTTTCTACAGTCTTGGTACCTGGAAATAGTACCATGCTCTGTATTTTAGACAGTGTTGTTGAGCCTCCTTCAAAAAAATTAAAATCAAACACATTCTCCCAAAAGCATGTTACTGCTCTGAAAAGTCCTGAAGATGTCAGAAATACAATATACCTGATAGATACGGTCTACTACATACATGTTTATTTGTCTAACAGAAAAATCTGTATTACTTAAAAACGATACTTTTTTTTTTCTTACTCTTCTGTAAATACTACGCAGAGCAGTAATGCTTGTACCTACTGTTCTTTTGAATTTGGCCTTCAAGCCAGCCATGTAATGGTAAAAGAAACAACCAGACTATCCCCAAAAGCCAAATATGGATTTGATTTGCTTGACTTGAGCTGATGCTGCGACTGTTTCAAAAGAATATGCTGCCTAAAATCTAGCAAAACCTGAGCACTGCCATTCTTTTCTCCAATTAAACTTTGTTTTTTCCCTCACTTTTGCTCACCATAGTATGCATCAGACATCCTGTAGAGCAGATTTAGATAGAAAATTGGAACTTTACATTTTATACATCAAGACAAAAGGAACAACCTTGAAACTCTTCTTTTGCTAACTACATCACAAACCTTTCCTCATCCTGTGAGCACTGGATCCTGTGATTAGCTTATATTTATTTAACAGTTGAATGTTCCCAGAATTACTCAGAATTATCTTTTATTCTTCTGTTGTTCCGTTTCCTTATTACCAGGAGAACAAGCCATATTTTCCCTTAACAATGGCCACATCAATTCACAATCTGACAGGTCCCTAAGACACATATTTTAATTGCTCTCATAAGTTAAAAGTTCTCTCTGGAGAATTCTGTGTTGCATAAAACACATGTTTGTTTCAGTGGTTGGATGACTATACAGATACAAGATGTTCTTGGGATTTCTAGTGATCAGTGTTTGGAAAGAAGCAACTTACTGTTTGTCAGTTCAAACTTGTCAAAACTTTTAAATAGGATTTAACAAGTGTACTGTTTTTTAACAAACAATTAAAAGCGCACAGCACATCTGCATTTTGTTAATCTGGGATATTTCCAGCTAAGAATTCTATTCATTTTCCCTTTCAGAATGTCCAAAAGACTAGGAGAACTGATAAACGGAACAGGAAGTGCAATTACAACTTAAACTAAAGTGCTGGCCGACAAAATGAGATTGAATTACCACAACTGTGTTCTGTTGTCCTCCTCCACACAGAACACTATTCCACAGGAACTTCTAAGCCTTGCAGAGCATAACTGCAATGTACATTCTGGACAGTACAGTGCATACAATTACTTTAAATGTGTTGCCACCAAACAGTTACCTTCAAAGATTTATCTGATAATACATGCTAGCACCTAACAGACATTTTTATAACTACCAAAATTCAGTTACCCTTTTGTGATACTGATCACTCATTTTCACACTTGCTATTTATAAGAACAATAACCCAGTAAACATTTCAAACTATGAATAAGAGGGTAATGTAGAATAAACAATTCTGCTTTTTAAAAGAAAATGTCTTTAGCTGTTTTGACCATCCAGATACCACAATGCAAGTGTCATCACTCCTCTGAAAGCAACCCTGCTTTCCCAAATCTTGGGTATATAGGTCAATTCACAAATGCTGGGCTACTGCTTACCCTAAACCAGCAGGATGAAGATCTAGCTAAACATTCTGCCTTATCCTAATACAAACCACTATTTTTGCTTTACTACTATGCTCCTGACTAATAAAAGATACAAACATTTTATGAAGGAACAGCTGGCTCTCTTGGTCTGGCATGCACAGGAAGCAGTACTGGGAGAAAACCATCACAAGAAGATAGTTCTTCCAGTTCTTTTTTCCGTAAATCTTTTCAGTTTGGTAGAAAGAGTATAAAGGAACCATACAAAAGGCATTCTGTTTACTGATAGCTATTCCAGGATCCAAAGAAAAAAAGAGTGTTGACAAAATCCACTATATATTCCATTTTCCAAATTATTCCTGATCTACCAAATTCTCAATCCTGTAAAGACTACAGTGAAATTTAGGATGAGTAGGAACACTGCCATGGAGACAGCTGACCACTTCATTAATCTATGTTAAGCATCAAGATCTGAATCAACTCAGATGATTCAGTAAAGAGTTCTCACTGATTCAAAGCAGAACTTCCTCAGACCTCCCCACACAGCCATAGAAGAGATTTGTTTTCCAAAGTTGATCCACCACACATATAACTACATGTAATTTCTGGAATACAAATTTACACTCTTAAAAGCAGGTACGTTTTGCAGAAACTGAACAAGTGCTTTGATTCTCACCTGAATAACACATTAACAGTATATATTCCTAGCATTTATTTATTTAACTTAGCTAGAAAGTACATGCAATTTGATATAGCTGGAAGCACAAAAGCAAGTGCTCTCAACAAACTCCTTGGCATCCAGCTTTGAGACAAAGAAGCTACACAAAAATCACATTTGAAAGCCTTTCTGGATGATGACTCTGCCTCTCCTAATATAAAATACATCTTCATTTTCCCAACATTTACAACAGCAGCACTCAGGAAAAAAACAAACATTTTTTTCTTCTCCTAAATAACACATGCACAGAAACCACCATATTAATGTCAATTGACAATCCTGAGGATGACTAGTACACATACTATAAAATGTAAGAAAGATCTTTCCTCCCTAATACCATTGGCAGGCAGGATGATTAAATGGCACAACATAAGTTCAAGAACCTAGTTAGATAGCTCCCATAAATGTAATTCATTGCCTGAAAAATCTGTGATTGTCAAATGGTATAGGTCATAAGCAAACAAATGAGATAACACACCAATTTGAACTAACACTTTCCTTAGGTAATCAGACTCAAGGCCCTGACACCTATTCAGACATGAAAAGGAAGTCAGCTAAAACAATTTCGGATAACAGCATATACACTCGCACCTCTAAATGTTCTAGAGGACCAATAGCAAAAAGTTAAACAAGAAAAACTTTTCCTACATTTTTACCTTACTATATTCAGAACTAACAATCACTAATAACTTTCCCCCCTCCTCTCCCTTTTTTGTCATGTTTTGTGAAATATGGACACTAGGAGTTTGTATCTGTAAGAAAAGTTCAGATTTCCTGAGGTGTGAAATAGGTCCTCGGAAAATAAGTGGAAATCAGAAGTCAGTATTCTGTTGTTATTTTTTTTCTTAATTTTCTAGTTTTCTAATATTTCAAAAAAGAAAACCAAATCCCCTCAAGACAGCAAAGACATACTTGTATTGGTATAACAAAAAGGAAGTCCAGCAAGAATGCTAGGAGACCTTCATGAATGAAAAGGAAGCTCCTGGACAAACTCAAACACAAAAAGGAAGCCTACATAGGGTGGAAGCAAGGACAGGTAGCCTGGGAGGAATACAGAGAAATTGTCCAAGCAGCCAGGGACCACATTAGGAAAACTAAAGCCCTGATAGAATTAAATTTGGCCAGGGACATCAAGGACAACAAGAAAAGCTTCTCTATGTACATCGATTATAAAAGGAAGACTAGGGCAAATGCACGTCTTCTCTGGAAGGAAACAGAAGACCTTGTTACACAGGATATGGAGAAAGCCAAGGTCAATGACTTTTTGCCTTGATCTTCACCAGCAAGAGCTCCAGCCACACTGCCCTTGTCACAGAAGGCAAGGGACTGGGAGAAGAACTGCCCACTGCAGAAGATCAGGTTTGAGAACATCTAAGGAATATGAAGGTGCACAAGTCCATGGGACCTGATGAGATGCATCTGTGGATGCTGAGGAAACTGGCAGATGAAGTGGGTAAACCACTGTAAATAATATTTGAGAAGTCGTGGCAGTCTGGGGAAATGCCTGCTGACCGGAAAAGGGGAAACATAATCCCCATGTTTAAAAAGGGAAAAAGAAAAACCCAGGGAACTATAGGCCAGTCAGTCTCACCTCAGTGCCCAGCACAATCATACAGTAGATCCTCCTGGAAACTATGCTAAGACACACTGAAAATAAGGAGGTGATTGGTGACAGCCAGCATGGCTTCACCAGAGGCAAATCATGACTGACAAATTTGCTAGCCTCCTACGACAGGGTTACAGTGTTGGTGAGTAAGGGAAGAGCAACTGACATTATCTACCTGGGCTTGTGCAAAGCATTTGCACAACATCCCTGTCTCTAAACTGGAGATGGATTTGATGGATGGACTACTCAGTGTGTAAGGAACTGGCAGGATGGTCACACTCAAAAAGTTTCTGTCAACAGCTCGATGTCCAAGTGGATACCAATGACAGCTGTCATTTCTCAGGCACTGGTATTGGGACTGGTGCTGTTTAACATAGGTGACATGGAGAGTGGAACCGAGTGCCCCCCAGCAAGTTTGCTGATGACACCAAGCTGTGTGTTGCTGATGGTACGCTGGAGGGAAGAGATCAGATCCAGAAGAACCTTGACAGGCTTGAGAAGTAGGTTCATGAGAACTTCATGAAGTCTAAGTGCAAGGCCAAGGGCAATGTCTTGGCACCTGGGTTGGGAAGTTGTGGCTGCCCCATTTGTGGCAGTGTTCAAGGCCATTTTGGACAGGGCTTTGAGCAACCTGATCTAGTGGAAGGTGTTCCTGCCTATGGCAAGGAGATTGGAAGTAGGCGACCTTAAAAGATACCTTTTAATCCTAACCATTCTGTGATTATACAAAAAGTTTACTTGTGTAATCACAAAAACTCTCAAACAAATACTGTGTGTTGCTAATAAGGCATATGAGAGAATGGTACATTTGAAATATGACTAGCTATTTAAAAGATGAATTGGAAGAAACATTGCCATGGAAATTGAATATAATGACTATTCACAGGCAGAAGAGTTGTAAAGCTCAGTGGCATTTCAGGAGATTGACAAGAAGTTCTCTGTTAAAGGAAAACCTACAACAGCACAGAAAGTGCATGCTGATATGACAACTGCATCCCCTGACTAGTAACTGATTCAGTCATAAACATTCCTCTTACAGAAGAAATCACATTTAGCAAAGAGATATTCGAAATACACATGAAAGTTTTTAGGTCAACACAAAGAATAATGAAAATTATTCTCTCCAAATTCTCTTCCCTTCTGCTGAAAACTCTAATGAACAAACATCAGGTTGCCTTAGCATCTATATTAAGGAACTGAGGTGGTAATCTCTCTCCCTGGTATCTACTGATGGGATGCTTAGGAATAATTCAAATCTGTGTCTAGGGAGGCTTAGACTGATCATTAGGCAACATTCCTTTACTGAGAAGGTGGTCAAACACTGGAACAGGCTTTCTAGAGAGGCGGTCAATGCCCCAAGCCTATCAGTGTTTAAGAGGCATTTGGACATTTAACAACATGCTGTAGCTTTTGGCCAGCCTTGAATTGGTCACGCAATTGGAATAGATGATCTCTGTAGGTCCCTTTCAACTGTAATAGTCTAGTCTATTCCATTGCCTTCAAATCTTATATGAAGCACTACAAGATTAGAAAGTTAAATCCAGAAACTTTTGTATTTGTTAGAATCAAAAAACTGTGTTATCATATGATTTTTCCCAAGCCTTCATATGTTAGCTTTGGTATTTAGATCATATCTGAACCTATCTGAAGCCACTCCTTGCTATTGAAATAGAAACATTTAACAATAATTGATGTCCCATCACTGGGACTGTCTGAGTTTCAGAAATATGCCAGCAACTCACTTGGCCTACATTTAGAAATTCACAGTGTATGTGTGACACTGCTTAATGAAACAAAACATGGCCTTTTGGAGATACTTTATTTGGTGGTGTCTTTTGGAGATATTTCATTCAGTGTTAACTTCAATGATTTGGGGTGAACTTTTACAATGACAGACAACAGCACAGTCTATTATGCAGTGGGAACAGTGCAAATAATTAATGGGCAACCAAGCATTTCAGATCATGACTAAGTCTGCCAAGGCACGGGAAGGAAGATATATTAAAAACTCATGCAGTGTTAGTAATAAAACCTGTTCATTATTCTCCTTTCATTTTAGAGGCTTAGCTTTATGTTAGCATTCAATATGGAGAGTTACGTGTTAAATAATTCAGACATTCTTTAAAATAACATTTATCTTAGAAGAACAGAGCTCAGCAGCTGCCCTTCTTCCTTCACCAGAAATATCCCAAACCCCCACAACTGGACTTTATTCCTTATCCAAAAGGATAGCACAGAAAAGCACTAAACAGAAATCAGCCTTAGCCAATGCAAAAACATCACAGAGCCCAGGAGGCAAAATGATGGAAGAGAAGAGAATAAATTCTGATACAAGCTTTCCACAGATGCTCATGTCCATAGGCCATCCTGACTGATGGCCAGTGAGCCTTCTTTAAGGTGGCTTACATAAGAAAATAATTCCTACCTCCTGCTCCTAAGCAAGGCAAAATGATAGCCACCAAGAAAGTCGGAAATCAAGATATTACTAGCATGAAAATTAGACAGTATGAGCTACCTAGCAAAGGTACGATTTACAAGGCAGATAACAAAAGTAATCACTCTGATGAGTGGGCATCAGTCAGAAAGCTAATTCTGCCATCAGAGAAAGCCATTTTTGAGATTTCCCTTAAAAACACACAGGCTGCAAACTACAAGTGTTCCAAAGCAAATATAAGAACTTGCTTGCATTTTGAAGTAACCTTTTAGAAAAAAAGCATTGAAAGCTTCCAATCTTTACACAAGCACTCAGAATCTGTGAATAAGGTGTTTGGCTTTTACCTGCAAACTAATTCACTCATTGTCTGGGGCATGATCCCAGGCTGACACTCCTGCCCATGAATTTTTCTGCTGGCCTGTTTCTCCTCCTAATTAGCATTTAGCTTCAGTCCTTCCTCTGCCAACTTGCTACATGTAAAGGGATCACAAAGTTGATTAGATGGAATGGAGTTGACTTAGCCTTATGGGAGTTGTATCGGTAGCATCTTAAATGAACAGAAAATGATGCAGGCAGAAGAAGCTTCATGGAGAAGCAACATAAAAGCAACATAGGGGGGCCTATGTAGCACATATCACATCACCTACAAAGCATTCTTAAATCATAAATCACTTTCACTAAACATGCTCATCATCTGTGAAGCTTTCAGTCTCCGAAAAGGGAGAAAAGGGGAAGATGAAGGGAGGCCTCAGTCACTGCTTTTCAATTGCCATTATGAAATTAAGGCACTTGTATACCCTGAATAATAACCAACATATGTAATTCAAGTACCTGGTGAATTAGTGATAATAATGTCCAGTTTGCATGACCCTGCAAAATAAACTAACTTACACAGGCAGAAAATACCTCCTTGCTCCATAATGTTGTTTCCACCATCACTAATCACAGTGCAAAACAATTTCTGTTTCAGTATAAGAACTTTGCTGTTCATAATACAAGCTTAGATAGGAAGACTAACAGAAGAAAATAAATCCTATTGTAGCTAACTGAAACCCTAGACGTGGTAGTAAAACTTTTTACCAAATCCCTTTTCATTAAAGAGTGCCAATTTCTCAAAACTGAACAGATTACAGGCACTTAATGTCAAATCTCTTTGAACCTACTAGGGAAGTGAGGAACCCCAGAGCTCTTAAATGCTAAAGTGTAATTCCTAGTCACAAATAAGGTGAGGTATATTGATTTTTACTGTAAGTCAGAATTAAACCAAACTTCAAAACAACAAAATATTTTTTCTCCATCCATGTTGACCCCAGTACCAGTGTCACCTATAGATGGCGGGGAATATATCCATATACTCAGATCTAGATGCCTGTGTCTAAGACCAAAGGAACATCTCTATATAAATGGAAAAAAATACCCCACAAAACACAGAAAAGGCTTTCAAACAGACTGAACAAATAAGCTCCAAGTTCCTTATAATAAATAGTTAACTTCTGCATTCCATTTTAACTGTAAGAAGTACGGAAAGTGTGGGTATTTTTCCCAAAAAAACCTTCCTGTCTGTAAATGGTCTGTAAATTCCATTCATCCTCCTCCACTGCCACTTTACTCTTCTTTGTGTTTTTGCTTCAATTCCTGCCTACTTGTTTTCCTCTCCTTAAAATGCACATGAGACTTCAGGAGCTCCCAGAGGATATTCTTAAATTCGCCTGATCTTCTAAAGCTCCGCATAAATTCTATCTGTCTCTTTTTCCACAAGATAAAATACATCAATAACAATGGTTGTTAAGAATTGTTTTCTTCTGGATATGCACAGTCTCTTCACTTGAGACAAACTGGTTTTACAAAGGTCTCACAATGATGAAAATTCAGACCTCTACCACAGCCAACAATAGTTATCTATCTCTATGAAAAGGTGTAATATGTCATACATGTAACTGCAACTATAATACCAAAAGAAAAAGTAGTTCACTTAATATCCTAAAGGGATCATTATGCACTGTTATACTCTGCTGCCCTTCTATTGTTGCCTTTTAATTTATGTCCTCTATACCACATAAAACAAAAAAGCAGTACCAGCTATCTATAGCAGCTTCACCCTTTTCAGTTAACCAGCTTTAATAATTATTTCCTAATTAATATGTATAAAACCATTTCTTTTGCTCTAAATATATGATTTACATTTTCCCAACTACAAAAGCCATTGAGAAAACTGCACATTAGTTAATCCATGAAAATCAGTTTAATAACAGATGCAACAAACTTAAATTCCATAAATCCTGAACTAATACTGAAATTTGAACATTAGACTAAACAAATATATCCCATATTTTAAAGATGAGGAAACTGCATAAGCATTTATGCAAGAAAATTAGTATTTTGTTGGGTTACAAATTTCTCAGTATGCTAAATTAGAAAATACAAGTTTCAGAAACAGAAAATAGCGGATATTAATTTTCTGTAACATCAGCAAAGAGGCACATTCTTCAGTAATTTCATTTCAACTAGAATAGGTAATTTCAAATTTAGTTGCAGTAGCTCTAATAGTCAGGAAAACAGTTCTAATAAGTCTTTACAATTGCTTTAAATTTTAACTACATTCTAAGACATAATCAAGACTTCTTATGAAAGTACGAATTTTCTTTACCTTAGTAGTTTTGCTTTGAATTGGAAATAGCTATATATTTATAATAACTAACTAACTAAATAAGGTTGTATGTAGCATAATTGCTGGGTTACTTTGTGGTTAGCTGATGTAGAACTTGCAACAGAGTAGAAAGGTTAGTCTTCTTTCCAGATTTAAGTGTATTCACCCTTGCTAAGATTTACAATATAGGAAGTAGACCAGAAAAAAATGGGTTTACCTGGAAAACTAAATACAACTGTTTTCTGTGAGTAACAATATCTGTCATATGTGAATCAGAAACTATTCCTTGTTTTATAAGCTAAGACAAGTCAACATGGATGATGTTACAGTCACTATCTACGCCAATACACTGCAATGTATCCCTTGTATGTGAGTCAAGGGGAGCAGCAGCAGGATGAATGAGGCCAAGCTACTAACTTCCTTTAAAGCCACCCTTTCTGCTTGAACACAATTTACATTACTTCTCCTGGTTGCCTGCAGTTTTTCTGGTGGCGTCTCCCTAGCCAGTCATATACCTTTATACTGGCAGCCATGGCTCAGAACTACATCATGCCTTAACTGAACTAAAACAACATAAGTCATTAATGTTACCAAACTTTTGATGTGCACATCCTTGAAAAAGAAAACTAAACCAAGATCTAACACCAATGCTTGAAAGATTCAAAGAACTCATACAGTCAGAAAAATCCTTCCTTACTTAGCAACACTTCATAGTATACATGCAAAAAAAACCCATGAGCTGGTTCCTGAAAACTACCACCATGGATTATTCCAAAGTCACACAAACTACAGATTAGACTGAAACCAACTGGATTTAAGTAGCTTGAGGAACTCGAAAAATCAGAACCAACACTGCAAAATAATCCTGACAAAAAAAAAAAAA
>NDXB01018236.1:67911-84074 GCA_002631895.1 Agapornis roseicollis
AAAAAAAAAAAAAGAAAAGGAAAGATTAGGTAGTAGATGGGAGGATGAGTGGAGGGGGACAGTGGGAATTTCATCTGAGAGTGAAGGGAGAGAAATCCATGTTTATGCTACTTACTCCCGTAGGCTGAAATATTAATCCATCCACTTCGTGGCTAACTTCTCTAGCAAAGCTTCCTTCCAGGAGCTGTAGAACAAAAAGGAATCTTTATTAGCATAGAGAAATATTTCACTCGGAAGACTGCACATCAAAGCAGATTTTACGCAACTACTGCAATCATTTGCTAGTAAACTGCTTATTGATGGTTTAACGTTAGAGCTTGGGAAATGTCAACAGAGAACCCTTCAACAAATTGTCATTTTTCCAAAGAATACTTGAGGTTGAAACAAGTTTCAGAGAGGCAAATTCTTACGGTACTATCCAAGGAAAATGCCTTTGTCCAAAAGGAAATACTAAGAAACCACGATAATTTGATACACTAAAAGAGGAAATAAAATCAGTTCCAATAAAAGGACACCACAGGCATTTGTGGCCAAATTAGAAACCACGTCTACCACTTTAATATGCAAAAGATTGAATCTGACTTTAGATTGAAACTATGTACTGAAAAATATTTCAGGGCATCATTTAAAACTCATGTTCGGCAGACTCCCTAACAAGAACAGAACCCAGTAACACAGTTTACACTACTGCAAAACAACTGTCTGAATTAACTTGGATCTTGACTATTCTGTTTTATATTTTCAAAGACTGTGAATTCCATATGGAGGTCCAAACATCCATCAAGACACATTTAACAGAGAAAAAACATGTAATTAAATAAACTAATGGAAACAGCTAGTCAACAGTTATGAGAATTGATGATATGCTTCCATGTTAAATTATGACTTGCCTAAAGAAAAGCAAATAACCGAAGAGAACTACAAGTGACAAGTAATAGTAAAAAAATTAGGAGAACCAAACCATCTCTATTAATTTCAATTTATGTTTTATTGTAGAGATGAAGAATCTGCTGTTGTTAAAATTTGAAAAAATCTTTGATGTAGAAGCAATCACACAGTCATAAAAGGTAGAAAATACAGAACTCAGTAAATCACAATCCATTTTAAAAGAAACATTTTGCTCTAGATGGCTAATTTTACACCATTTCCTTTCCATAGAGCAACTTCACTCAATGACCACTGACTAAATTATTCAAATTAAGTCAGTAAAGGGCAAAAGTATGAAAGGAGTTGAGAAATAACATTTGTGTCTTACTATGGGCTGTGCAACTCAAAGTAATGCATTTACCTCTTCTATGGATCAAAACCCTGATGGTCAAATATTTCAAACAGTAACAGTATAACACATTTCACTTAAACCTGCAATTGTTTGCATAGAATAATTGATCATTTTTATATAAAACACCCTAGCTTTGTCCTTATTCACATAATCATTAGCATATTTATGCTTATAGCTGCATTGACAAATACAGCTTCCACCATTCAACTTTTGCATACAATTTAATTGAAAAAACACACTCTAAGAGAATACTCTCAAGGGGTAAAATACTTTAAGAACATCTGATTCCAAGTAAGAAACCATCCAGCAAAAAACTATCTTTCAGTAGAGAAAGCCCACATTTGTAATTTGAAGCTGTAGCTTGCATTTGCCCTGTTATCATTTTGAAATTCACAGCTGAGGCTCACAGGGTAATGCATCCTCTACCAGATGTCTACAGAAAATAACAACCACCACAACAAAAAATAATCCCAAATTCTTTCATAAATTTGTTGTTAGCCTTTGCTTCATCTGAGCTGGGAAAATATTTAAACAAATGTCAAAAAGTTTAAATATGGGGGTTTTTAATTTCTACATAAGCTAAGTCTTCTGTGGATCATTTGCAAGGTTACTCCCTGTTTCCAAAACTGACTTGCCAGAGAGAAATCTGTAATAAGAATATGACTCATACTTACAAAAACACACACGAAAGATTTCATTAAATTAAAAGAGAATTAATTCGATTTCAAAAAGCATCTCTCAAAGATGATGATGATAATACTACTTTAAACATAAACTATGAACTTGAAATTAGCTGAGACTATATCTGAAGTATATTTCTACCTATCTTATTAAAAGGCACTAACCAAAGTGGCAAACAGAAACCAGTCATCTGTGTTTCTGCTTATTTAAAGTTCCTAAAGGAACAACAGTTTAAGGACACAGTTACTTTGGTGTTGGAGCTTACATAAACTGCACTTACTCTTTCCAAAATACAACTTCAGAACATAGAAACAATCTTTTAATTTGGAGTGTAACTCACACAGGTAAAGCATAAAGTTATTATCATGCACTGTTTTTTACCTGCAGCCCTCTCCACTCTGGTTTATATGTAGTTTCAGAAAGCTACATTAAAGCACTATTACATCTTCAAAAATGGGGAGAAAAATGAAAACTCAAAATTTACCATTTCAAAAATACATACTGGTAATCCTTTTCTTTCACTGCTTCACCAGAATTATAAAGTGCAACCTGACACCCAGTTTCAGACTTGATCTTGTCCTTATTTTGGAGGTCCCCAGTTTCTCACTAAAACATCTCCCAAGTGTCGAGTAGTTATCAAAGACAAAAGGATTTTAAGACCAGAACAAACCTCAACAGATAAGTAAACCTGTTTGTACTCCCAATTATTCTTTTTTCATCTTTGGCTATGCTGCTTTCACTGTCATTAGGTCAGTTACAAGTATTTGATCACTGTAGAATGGAATTTTTACTGTAAAGATTAGCAATCTGGGGGAGGGAATGGAATTTTTCTCTGAGTTTCTCCAGAGAAATGTGTATGCATTTTCTTAAGAATTAAACTATCTAGAGGGTTTTTGTGAACAGCAGAATATGTACCCATTGAATACTGCAGAAGGTTCCGAATGATGGGAGGATGAATAGAAAAGGAATGTTTGACATATCAGGTTTTTAGTTTTATGAATTTAAAATGCAGATATAATGGTTCATCTTTAAAATAAATTAGCTTCAACTTTCCACAGATGTTAAAATTTCTAATTAACTTGAACAGCGCGGTCTTTTTTAATCGGCACCATGATAAATGGCACACCTGCTTGGCTGGGATGACTGCCAGGGATCAGATAAAGTGCAATGCATCTCAATGACATTTTATAAAAGATGTGTAAATGATGCATGCAAGCCAATTCTTCTGGCATGCCATTCCTTGTAGCCTCGTGATATCTATTTCCACCTGTGAACACCTCTGTTCACTTCTTGCAGCTTCCTGCTCCACCATGAACATTGCAATAAGCTGTATGGTCATACTATTTACTCATATTTAAAACTTTTCCTTTCTTACTTCCTAACTAAATCAAATTTAAAAATATTGCTACATCTAATACTGTTTCTCTAATAAAAAGAATGGTAAAATAGCATGGAATGAGTGGGGCTGTATGATTAATAACAGGATTTCTCTTTGCTCTTTAACCACTGACATGAAGAGCAGCAGCATGTCACCAAAGCAGCACTAATACCCTGCTGAACCTGATTTTGCTAGAACACTGAATGAGTCAGCAGATCTTGAGTGGGTAAATTGAAAAATCACGCTTTAGAGTTCTCTCTATACTTATCAACAAAGGAATCACTTGGCTCCTTCAGCAGGAAGAGGAGAAAATTCAGGTGTATGCAGATTCCATGTAATCCTAGTATGCTTTCATTAATGCTCCTATAATTCTGAGGCAAGCCACATGAACCTGATAAATTTTCAGATGTTACTTTACTAATAAACTAGGGAAGTCTAGTAGGTACTTCTGTGACTTTTTGTCCCCCTTACAAAACAAAAGACAAACCCAATAAAACAAATACCTCATGGAAACACAACATGCTGTGAGAGTTACAGATTCCAAAACATAATAAGGACTCTGCAAAGTCATATTGACTTTCTACAAAATAATTTAGTTAAGGTCCTCACACACATCTATTATCAATCTGCTGTGTCACAATATTCCCAACCATTTTTTCCATGCTTCTGATTCAAAACTGGTACTGGTTATTAGCCTACCGAAATACTCAGAAATCCATTTGTATTTTACAATGCACGACAAATATATATCCATTTTCCTTGGTTTTTCAGAACTGCTATATGCTTCACTCAGTGCAAAGTCAAGCTAGAGCAACTCTGGCTGCACCAGTCCCTAGGCAGTTTTTCAGAGCCACCTTTGAATTGCTGATCATCTACCTGTTCACTCACAGTGAAACGGAACATACTTTAATCAAAAGTATTAATTGCAATTAAACTACCAAACAAGCTTTCAATTAACAAGAATGTGAAACAGCTTTGGACATGAGCATACTGTCGTTAATAACTCCACAGAGCCCGAATCTTCCCTGGCTTGGGTTTCAACCCTTACCATCAAACTACAAAGTACTTCTCACATCCTGACAATTGTCAAGTTTTACAGACCTGATTTCATAAATCTCTGACCAGATACTACAGATTCTTTAAAGTTCTTATACAGTCCCCAGAAAAAGATTCAGTAGTTACCAGCACCAATAATCACCTTTTAGAAAAGTAAATAATTATTCTGGCACTTTCTTCACACTTCTTCAAAAGAGATGGACTATTCTGCTTTCAAAACTCCTTCTTTAATAAAATAATCTTTTATTTTATCAAATAAAACTCCTATTTTATTTTTACATTAATTTGTTTCTATGTTTTTCTATTTTTACATGATAACCTCCTCAATAGCCCCATCTCAAATCAGTATACACTCTTTCATGAGGTCTTAATTGCCCAAGTTTAAGAGTAATTATTTCCTTTAGCACTGGTTGCTGATGCCATCAAGATATTCCAGAAAAAGATTTACATCTGAAGTAAGAGGTAAAAATGCTTTCAAATGGACAGTAGTTTAACTGAATATAATGTGTCTGCTACTAAAATAAGTATTTTCGTCATATTTTTGGTAACACACAACATCAAAAAGAACTCATCTCATTACATACAAAAGTCTCTAAAGAAAGGACCTATGAGTCATAAATTGAGGTGAAGATTTGTGTTACAAAACCAGTATTCCTATTGGGTAGCATCTTTGGATATCAGTTTAAAACAAAGGAAAAAACAAAGGCCCAGTCAGAATTAAACTTGGCTAAGGACATTAAAGATAACAGGAAGGGATTCTATAGGTACGTAGAAAATAAAAGAGACTAGGGACAACGTCGGCCCCCTTCCAGAAGCTATCAGGAGAACTGGCTACCCTGGATTTGGAGAAGGCTGAGGTTCTGAATTACTTCTTTGCCTCAGTCTTCACTGCAAAGGCTCTGACTGTACCACCCAAGTCTTGGAAGTCAAACGCAGGGACTGTGAGAATGAAGACCTTGGGCCCACTGTAGGAGAGGATCTCATTCAAGACTATATTAAGAACCTGAATGTGCACAAGTCCATGGGACCTGATGAAATCCATCCACGGGTCCTAAAGGACCTGGTGAGTGAAGTTGCTAAGCCACTGTCCATCATATTTGAGAGATCATGGCAGTCAGGTGAAGTTCCCAAAGACTGGAAAAAAGGGAAATATAACCCCCATTTTCAAGAAGGGGAAATGGATGACCCGGGGAATTACAGACCAGTCAGTCTCACCTCTGTGCCTGCCAAAATCTTGGAGCAGATTCTCCTGGAAGGCATGCTAAGGCACATGGAAAACAACAAGGTGCTTGGTGGCAGCCAGCATGGCTTCACTAGGGGGGAAATCCTGCCTGACCAATTTGGTGGCCTTCTATGATGGGGCTATGGAACCGATAGACAGGGATAGAGCAGTTGATGTCATCTACCTGGACTTGTGCAAAGTGTTTGACACTGTCCCACACAACATCCTTGTCTCCGAATTGAAGAGACATAAATTTGACAAGTGGATCACACGGTGGATAAAGCACTGGCTGGATGGCCGTACGCAAAGAGTTGTGGTCAATGGCTCAGTGTCCACCTGGAGGCCAGTGACGAGTGGTGTCCCTCAGGGATTGGTGTTGGGACCGGTCCTGTTTAACATCTTTGCTGCTGACATGGACAGTGGGATTGAGTTCGCCCTCAGCAAGTTTGCTGATGACACCAAGCTGTGTGGTTCGGTGGATACGCTGGAGGAAAAGAATGGCATCCAGAGGGACCTTGACATGCTTGTGAGGTGGGCTGATGCCAACCTCATGAAGTTTAACCATGACAAGTGCAAGGTCCTCCACCTGGGTTGGACCAATCCCAGGCACAGCTACAGGTTGGGCAAAGAAGAGATTCAGAGCAGCCCTGCGGAGAAGGAGTTGGGGGTGGCAGTTGATGAGAAAATGAACATGAGCCAGCTTCAGTGTGCGCTTGCAGCCCAGAAAGCCAACCGTATCCTGGGCTGCATCAAAAGGAACGTGACCAGCAGGTCCAAGGAGGTGATCCTGCCCCTCTACTCTGCTCTCGGGAGACCTCACCTGGAGCATTGTGTGCAGTTCTGGTGTCCTCAACGTAAAAAGGACATGGAGCTGTTGGAACAAGTCCAGAGGAGGACCACGAGGATGATCAGGGGACTGGAGCATCACCCATACGAAGACAGGCTGGGAAAGTTGGGGCTGCTCAGCCTGCAGAAGAGAAGGCTGTGTGGAAACCTCATAGCAGCCTTCCAGTAGCTGAAGGGGGCCTATAGGGATGCTGCGGATGGGCTCTTCCTTAGGGACTGTAGTGACAGGACAAGGGGGAATGGGTTAAAACTTAAAAAGGGGAGGTTTAGATTGGATCTAAGGAAGAAATTCTTTCCTGTTAGGGTGGTGAGGCACTTGGGATGGGTTGCCCAGGGAAGTTGTGATTACTCCATCCCTGGCAGTGTTCAAGGCCACGTTGGATAGAACCTTGGGTGACATGGTTTAGTGTGAGGTGTTCCTGCCCATGGCAGGGGGGTTGGAACTAGATGATCTTGAGGTCCTTTCCAACCCTAATATTCTATGATTCTAAAAAACCCAGAAACTCACAAAAAAAGATAATCCTGTTTAACATAACTATTTTGAACTCTTCCACGTAAAAATCAAATTGAAATCTGGATCTCCCTTGCCATGGGTAAAAGAAAAATATATTGTGAATAGCCTACTAGGTAATCTATTCAGAAAACCTATTTTGAATGGCGTAAGAAATCCTACTGGAGAACTTCTATGTTAAGCTCAGTTAAGTGAAAATAAAACAAAACCAGTCTGGCACAGATTTATCCCAGCTATCACATTTCCCAAAGTAAATCAGTCACTAACAGGCAATGACAGAGACATTATCCATGCACTTAACATTCTAAACTTCAGCTTTTAAATATTAGATTTTGAAAAGAAAGCCTACTGGAAAGGAATTAAACATGCTGGTGGTGGGGTATAAGCTTCCTTCCAGATGATACACAGACTACTGTGCAATGCTTGAAAATATTAACAAATGGAGCTTAATGTCAGGTGAGGGAGCTGGTCCCTGAAAGCTATGGTTGCAGTCCCTGCTCCTTCCTTCTCCCCACAATCTTTCCAGTTCCCTCTGTCCTTCAGCATCATCTCTTTTCTTAGTTTGCTTTGCTTCTGAAAGCAGAGAAGGTATCAAGAATTAAAGAGCTGCTTTCAGAGTCAAAGCAAAAGAGCATCAAATAGCAAATGAGCAAATATATTGGGGGAAGGAAGGAGGGAGGAAGGTTTCATACATTATTTAAAACTACAGCTCATAATCTCAAACCTTCCACAAATAAGCTAATTAACATTTTAAGAGAAATAGACCCCAAAATGAAATGTTAAAAGATGTTTTGATTTTGGTTCATTGACTGAAATTACTACAAGTACATGGCAAAACTGCCAGAACAGTGCTTACTGACCCTGGGGAATACACAATTTTGGGAACTAAAGGGAGCACAAACCTTCTGAAAAATAGATGGGGGGGAAATTTAAAAAAAATAACAATATCAAGCTGAATCCACTCAGACTTTTATCTTTTCACACTCAGGAATATGGTTCACCTCACCTAGCATCTGCACCTGAAGTAAAACAGCTGACCTAAACAAAAGTCACGCAAGTGAACAGCAGGCAGATGGGAGAGGATCAAAGATGTACCTCTGGCAGTTCCATTGCTTCCTGCCCAACCCCAGACACAGGCTGATCACCAGCTCAGACTAACTTTCAGGCAGCTATGAGGATGAAAACCTCTCCTCTCATGCATATTTTAAGTTCCTCTTCAAGTGATATGCTCAAGTACCAAGTAATTCCTTGGATCACTGTGCAGTTTCAAGTTACAGAATGCCGTGATGGAGAACCACAATTTTCGTTCATTTTTTCTAATTGGGTATTGCATGCACAGTTAAAAAATTAATGACTATTTCTCAGCAATTTTTTCCTCCAACTTTTCTTCCTTGTTTCTCTATTTAGACACAAAGACATCTCTTAGAGATTTTTGGGGCAAAGAAACAAGCTTCACATTTCAATCATTTCACAAGGAAGCAGAGGTAACTCTTCAAATTAACAGTTATCATGTTTTTTTCATTAAGTGAAACCATTTCTGCCAGACCAGGCAGAATATTCCAGAAGGGACACAGCAACAAGAAAGAATGCACTCCCTGCTCTTCTTTCAGGGAGATCTCTGGATACATGCACACTTGCCAAACTATTTCACCATTACAATGGCTCATTACAACTGGCTGCTTGACTCAAAGTAGCTCCTTCCAAGTAATGGTGAAGGTCCTGAAATCACAGCCATGGCCTCAGGAGTGTGACTTAGCTCATGGCCATACAAGGCAATACTTTTGCTTGCACCCTGTGATTCCAGAAGCTATAACTAGCATTTCAACATTAACATTTACTTCCCTCACAAAAACACAAGTAGTCTGTCTCTCATTTACATGATTTCATGTTTGCCTCCAAACCACCTATAAAAATGTTTAAGAGTAGATTTTTTTTAATAATTTAACATTATCCTTTTACCTTTCACATTATTCTCATTTCCAAATCAAAATATGATAGGCTACCTTATGCAAAATAAATGAGATAGAACCAGTATCAGTTGAAGTGTATCTTTACAGCAGGATATAGTCAAATTCTATAATGCATCCTCAATTATTCGTTATATTTGGCTGTATTTATCTTAAGGATCTTGAATTTTTGTTTGCTGGGAAACAAGCAACAAAAGGCAAGAAAGGAAACGCAGCACAATAGCTGAGAGTACAGGCACAAACCCACAAGATACACTGAAGATTCTTAAGCTAAAACATTTTTAAAAAAAAAAAAATCACAAAGTTACAAAATATTTCCTGGCCCACGCTAATGGCCTAAAAATATGCATAAAGGAAGAGAAGGATCAAAAACTGCAGAAACTACACTAAAAACTGAACTCCCGTAGAAGCAATTATTTAAGGAAGTTGTATATGCTAATTAAGAACAAACACATACTGAAAAATAACTGCTACATTCTCAGTAAACCAGTGAAATTATCTACTTATCTACTCTGCCCTAACTGCATAAGGAACACGAAGTATAAACTCCTCACTTGCTCATTACTTAAAAAGAAACTTCACGCTCTTGTGCTGTAAAATCAGTAATTCAAATTGGATGAAAATCCTTTAAAAAAAATTTATGTTCAAAGCTCAACTCCTAGCTTTCATGCAGCCATCCGCTCAAGATGCTAATTCAAGATGTAAACAGAGAAAGGCTGCCTGTATGAATATGTACAGCTTGAAAGCACTGGATGTTAACCAATAACTCAGTACTAAACAAATAAAGTAAAATTAAACTCCAAAGGTTCATCTGTTTAGCAAAATTACTGCTACTCTGAACTGTGTTATCTGTGGCAACAGCTGAATCATACTGCGATGAAAATTATACCAAGTCACTGCGTAAAGACACACAGGAGTTTTCTCAGTTGATAAAATTAAAAACCTACATACTTTTTATGAAATACTATTTTATGGAAAACCTTTCAGTTTGTTAATTTACTAGAAGCTCTGAAACCAGTCACACTGAAAGACTAAAAATAACCTCTTTGCCAAGTTAATCATACAGAACATTTTGGCTCAAAAGACATTAAAACCACCTAATTACCACAATGGATTTGTTCCCTATAAGAATGAAAGCAGATAATGGCAGCAATGTGAGACTGATGTTCACTAATATGATCAAGAGACTAATTATTATCCATGAATCATTTGTAGCATTCAAAACTTGATTAATGTCAGGTCAAGTTTAACATGTGATAGGTTTTATTAGTAATGCTCAGCTATCCCACAGCTTGTCAGTTTAAGCAAGTGCCATCTGTTAGGTTTAGGAATAGCCAACAGCCACAACAAAAGCATAGTGGATACAACTGGTCACTGAAGTACATTATAAGAATTCCATAAGGGAACTAGCCTAATAAATTCAAACACACTAGACCAGAATCCAGCACAAAAAGATAGGAAATTCATAGCCAAAAAAAAAGCAGGCATGTAAAGCAATCTTTACTCCTTTTCAAGCTTGACCAAAGGCATGTTTGGCAATACTGAATTTACTTTACAGATTGACCAGCCTCTAGTAACAAAAATTATTTTGCAAGAGGAACATGCATAGCTTTTTTCTCTACGCTCCATCATCTTTAGCAAGCATTCCTGTACAGAACACGCTGCTTTACCCTTTAAAGCATCACTAATTGTATTCAAGTACATATGGCCCTAACTAATGGCTCATGCAGCAAAACACTGCTAGAAGACAATGAGCCTGAAATTCATATTCCACCAGAAAATGTTGACAGTCTCCACTTTCTCTAATTACAGATACTGGCAAGACAAAATCTTTCTGCAGTAGGTTCATGATCTAGTATTTCACAGCACTTTGCAGGTGGTCAGCTTTACCAGGGTTCACCTCTTCCATGTACACACCATTCCCAGCTTTTGCAGCAAGACAGGAACTCACCTGCTAGCCCTAAAGCTCACCTGGGCACCTCCACTGAACCTCCACAAGCTCTGCAGTAATAACAGCGGGAGCAGCAGGGCTGAAATAACGTGAAGTGGCAACAGACAGGTGCATTCACAGAGAGAAAGGAAGGTGATCTAATTCTACCTGGGTTTCCTCCGGCACCTATGTACTTTCCTCTGGGCTAAAACTAGTTAGAAACTCAGCAGGAGCATAGAAAGAAACCTTTATTTACCTCACAGCTATCACAGTAAGAATAGCTCTCTCAGATGTATTAGGAAATATGATCTCATTTGATGGCTCTCTTGTATTCTAAGTGGATGAAGCTGAAAGACCACAGCTTCAGGCTGCAACCAGTGTAACTTGAGGTCTGTACTTCAGCTTCAAATGTTCTGTTTTCTTCTAAGACTGTGACATGAAAGGCTCACAGGCTCCTTGATGTCTTGATGTAAAAGCCAACAAGTATTCCAAAGACTTGATGCTAGTAGGCCACAGACCATAAATAACATCATAATTCAAAGAACCATAATTATGGTACAATTTCTTCCTCAAGCATTTACCCATATAATTTTACAGCCGACGACAGACAAGGACCCAAACCACTAGGTCTTGGGTATTAGCATTCTCACTAATGACACCAGTCTTCGTTGATTGCCTTTCAGAAGAGCAATTGTACTGAGAAGTCTTTTCCAAAGTCTATGTATTCCTTCCAGAAGAGGAAGGCAATATTATATTCACATGATAGGGAACAAGCAACTCCAAGCAAGAAAGCCAAAGAGATTCATCCCTGCTATGTGTCATGCTTGAGACACCTCTGAAAAAAACAAGTTAACTCTCACACTGGACTCTCAGAGCTTTCTCAGCTCCTACTAGAACTACTCCCAGTTTCACAAGGGAGTGTTATAGTCTGCCTTTTTCACAGCGAACATAAAGCACAAGAAATCATATATACTACCTTCTTAAACCTACTTCTTAAATCTTTTTCACTACCCCTCTGAAAGATTTAAAGAAAAGCCATTTACAGGTATATGAATAGTTGGAAGTTACTGCAGCCTGAGATGGGATGCAACCTCTGATACTGAAAAAGTGGAATAACTGCACTAGCTCGATTTCATTACCCAGCCGTAAGGGAAAAAAAGCTGTAGCGAACAATAAAATTCACTGCGGAGGAGGTGGAGAATAAAGTCTGAAGGGTTTTTTTATTTAACTTTCATAATCTCTTTTTGGTTTTGCAACTAATTCACTCACCGCACCCTTGAAAGCTGCTATTAGCACCAGCTACACGCCGTGCCCCTTAACTACTGGGATAGAGACATTTATAGAAAAACGAAGAGCACGCTGCAGGAAGAGTCCCACTCAGCTACCACCTCTTTGCTGGTTCTGAGTGAACAACTCCAAAGGTCACGTACATAATATATTCAAAACAATACCCAAGAATAACATGAGTGCTATGTGTTAATGCTTAATTTGACAACACATCTGCATTCCTGAATTTAAAATAAGCATTAGGCACTTCTCGCTGTCAATCTCTCCACAAAAACACAATTGAGAAATTGCCATCAATTAACTACGATGTTTCCAAATGCTTCTTTCAAGTAAGAGAAATAGGCTGCTTCAAGAAACTTTAATTGACTTTTGCAATAGCTTTAAAATGGGAGAAACATGGATTCCTGGAGGCTGTGAGGAAATGCCACTGCCAAACATTAGCAATATTTCATATTTGTTTTGCCTGATGAAGAAACACAGCAATATATTTCAGAGCTTGGCTGTTTAATTCACTGCGCTCTTGCCAGTTCCCTATTTCAACCTGCAAGGTACCTTCAGTTTTTTCTTTTAGGGTTTGGATTTTGTCCACACAACTTGTCCCATGCTATCCCACCCAGTAGAGCACAGGTGCCTCAGACTAGAGCTCTGCTGGAGCTGGAGGAGGTTTAATAGGTGCAACTAGCAAATTCTTTGACCTATTTACAAACTATCTACAATCTGTGACATTCCTGAATGGATGGCAGATACTCGGTATAGCCTGTTACCCAATGTCCTCAAATGAGCAAGGTTCTCACACTGATGTTGAGAAGCTCCCTAACAACTCTATGTTTGATCAATTACAACATTGAAAAGTTCTGTTGTCAAAGGAAAGAATGAAACTGAGTTGAGCGCAATGGCGCCAAGTATATTTTAATTTGCTTTCTAAATGATCTTCCAACATTGCAAACCTGATAGGGATTATCTGTTATCCAGTCCCTGTATAAACTGCTACAACATAATCTTTTCTCTGTTTGACAAGGACTTGGACAGGCCTGTTTTAATTAAATAAGATAATTAAGGATGTTATATTAAGCACTCTTACTAGTACTCATCAACAAAGACAAAACCGTATATACAATAATTCAAGAAGACATAAAACAATATTCAAAAATATAGTCATCATACATTTCCTGTTGCAATGCCTGATTCAAACTGGGCTAACGTATTCCACCAGGCACTGATGCAGAGATTTTAACTCAAAAGTAAGATTTAACATTATATTCTGGATGTTTAAAAACATCTGACTCTTTTGCTATGCAATGGCCCTTGAGGGTTTATTTGCTATAAAGCTGAAATTAAAACTTGCCACTGTAGGGCCGTAACAGTAAAATACAAAGATGTTATTGTTTCTTGACTTTTAAGAAAAATATTAATTTTATATAGGTTTGGGGGTTTTTTTTGCTGTTTTGTTGTGGGATTCATTTTTTTTTCCCCTTTCTCAAAAATGGGCATATCAGAAGAAAAGAAAGAGCTAGCAGGGATGTCCTATAATCTTGTACCATAATAAATTGCTTTAAATTTCACTCCCATCTTCACAATTTTCTTTGTGCTTTTATTCATTTTACCCAAATTAGGCACATGTCTCTTGAACATCATTCCAATAGGAGAAGGCTGATGGCTTCCCTGCGGAGCTCTATTGCCAGGAGGCAGTTTGGAAAGTGACAGGCTGTGAAGTGGCACAACGGACAATATTAGACAGTTGCCCCTCAATTAATGAGTGGAGTGACCCACTTAGTCACCACAGCTGTGTCCTCTAAGTAATTCAGAAGATATCAAATACACCAATTCAACTGACTATACTGCGATACCAACTGGCAATGAGGTCCAAACAGATTTGCTTTTCTCTGTTTCCGCAATATACCAACAAACTGAAAGTAGAAATCACTGTTAAAGACATTTTTTCCTACTTGGACATTTACAAATAGAAATAATTTACAAAAATATTATAATGTTCAAATTTAATGTTAAAAGCTAAACTGAATATGTATTGTTCTGATGTTAAAATTACAGTGTGCACCAAGCATAAGGCATCATAAATACGCTTTTATTTTTGTACTAGTTTAATTGTTTCTTTCCCACACTAGAGTTTGGCAAGTTAATTTAACTATATGCTCCATATCTGAATTATTCTATGCTAACTTAATTTGTATCACTAGCAGTATCTAACATGGGCTACCAGTTACAAAAATAATCCTTCATGGAAATATTTGAGATTGTTTGTTTTAACTTCAGTAGATCATTTTCTGAAAAATGTGAGACGTAACTAATGCATAAATAATTTCTTAAACCAAAAGCAAAAAAAATATTTCTTTTCCTAGCCAAAATTATACTGTGCTGAAACATTATACCTGACCTTCAGCATCACAAATAATAATAATCAAAAGCAAGTAGCATAATCAACTTTTGTTAGCACTAGGAAATGAGCACAGATTCTTAAACAGGTCTCCTCAAGTGACACTACCAAGAGCAAGGAGGCTGAAAAGTCATGCATAGCTCACTCATTTTTTTCCCCTAGTACAATGGACAAATCTTTTTGGTATAAATCTAATCAAATAACTGCAGCCTCCCTGTCCCACTGGACAGCTGGAAACCCTTGCAGCTACAAAGTCCCTGCTGCCTTCATCATCCCACTGCCAGAAATTATGTTTACCCAACAGTATCTACATCATTCCAGAGCTGCACCTGACTGCATGAAAGAGCCTCAGTTCAAGCACCAAACTGTAAGTGGTAGTAACCTACATTCAGCTCAAGAGACACAATTTGGTCTACTGTTTCATATTACAATTTCAAAACTTCCTCTTGGTCTCGTTTTCTGTCCTTCCTTTAAAATTCACATGGTAGAATCATTTTGAAAAGTCAGGCTGAAGTACTACACGCTGGGATACAAGACTGTTGCCAAGTGAAGGCTTCAATCTAATACAAGCATAAACTATCATCTTTCCAGCTTCTTATTCACTTACTTGTTTTCTAGATTCCTCAGGTCAGCATTATTTGCATTTACAGAAACAAAAGCACTCCAAAAGGAAGATATGAGTGAAGATAACCACCTGCACAAAAACATCTAAGGGCGGAATAAGGCAATGCTGCTTTTACAACATTTTACTTTCCTTTCTTGGGAAGATTAAATAGGACAAAGTGAGAAAGAAACATCTGGATAAATAAAAGCAAACAGAAACAAAATGGTAGAGATGAGATTGGTTAGAAGATAATTAAAAGGAGATGAGATGATACACAGGCCAAAATCCTGGAAGAGAGCAGATGGACTGAGGTGTATGTTGTAGGCCAGACACAAAGAGTGACTGCCAACTCTGGGTCAGGAAATGCGGGATTGAAAGGTGAGCAGATAAAGCTACTCTTTAAGGGACAGAAAATAAAAACAAAAAAAAACCAAAGGAAGCAAGTCCTTTTGGCATTAAAAGCCCTCCAGATGGTAACATTCCCCCTCAACCGAGGTGCAGAATTCAAAATCTCCAATAAATACAGATTATTTGACACTTTGGCTGCTGCCATTGCTGCCATTACATTCTTTGATCTTCTGTCCCATGACTGCAAACCTCTCCACATTTTTGCCTGTAGGCTACTTGGTGACATAAGACAGGAGGTTGTGGTCATTTACATTCAGTATTGGGTTAACACCTCTCTTGACAGACATGGATGAGCTGTGTCCACATATTCTGCATTTATCAGGGTTCATTTTTCAGGCCATGCAAATACTAGCATATAAGCTGTCACATCTGCCTGCAAATTACTTCACACCAACACTAGCAAGTCATGTGCTTACACCATCACAGGTGCACAGCCACTTAATTTTCCAAAGCAAACAACCTCAACAGTAGCTATACACTTACTGGTGCAAACTTTTAAACATTCCACCTCTCCTAACTACAACAAAAGCAGGTTTTTTTTTTAAAAAAAAAAAAAAAAAAAAAAAAAAAAAAAAAAAAAAAAAAAAAAAAAAAAAAAAAAA
>NDXB01018236.1:94197-114193 GCA_002631895.1 Agapornis roseicollis
CCCCCAAAAAAACCAAACAAACAACCACCCCAAACCCCAAACAAACAAAAGAAAAAACGAACAACCACCCAAAAGTCACAGTCCCAGTAAAACTCCTCCAGACGGCTGCCAGGAGTCTGATTTTGGTCAAGCATCAGGCTGCTCTCTTGCCATGCATCCCGCTCTTCATCTGGTTCAGAGAAACCTCCACCTTCAAGTCACAACCTCATTGCTGATACGGCTGCAAGGGCTAGTGAGCAACTCAAATCCCCGGTCATTAAATACAGTAAGATGTCAGGAATTGCCAACACAGGTGTAAGAGGACAACAGGATTTCTGCTGCACAAACTGCCTCAGTCCCCTCTCTCTCTGCTTGGAGAAAGGTACCCCAAAGAGCTACCATCACCCTCAAGGTTTAAGTCTCCCTTTCTCTTCCTCTAAGGCTGGATCCTGTGGCTACAGCTCAGTAAATTCTGTGAGCATTACATGGCAAGTCCTTTACCTAGATGGATGCAGTACAGATAACAAAATGTGGATGCGGTGCTAAATCCCATAAATGTACTTTCTATAAGAATCTAATATTTATCTAGCTTTTTCCCAATGCAGATATAGTAAGAAAGAAAAAAACACCTGGGCCTGTGTACACAGCTGATAACTAGCTTGGTCTGGGATAAACAGAGAATATTTATTCTCTTCCTCCATGAGATATGGTTCAAAGCCTACCTGCCAGCAAAGCGCGCTTCATTTGCTGCCCCAGAGCACCACTATAGACATGAATAATTCAGCACATACACACATATACGTTCCCCACACGTCTTCACTTATTGAGCCATAGCGGAACATATGTCACAACTGTCTTCACTTTAATGATTTTGAGAAAAGAATAAAGAATAAGCTCAGGCTGATATTCTACCCTGTGTTTAACATTATTATTGACAATTCAAGGCACCCACAGCTGACATCTGCATCTCGAACAAAAGCCCATTATTAGTTCTCCCATCTTCTGAAGACCATGCCTTCTAATATTTTGCATTTTATATTAATGGTCTGGCATGTATTTCTTCTGACCGTAGTTTTATAGATGCTACTTTTTTGATACACATGGCTTAATATAAAAACAATGTGAAGGTGCTGTTTCATCCTCCAAATACATTTATTTCTATATTCAATTACCTAAAAGGTGGGGTTTTCTTCTATTTTTAAAAAAGATTTATTTTTTAAAACAGGATTAAAAGTAAAGTGTTGGAGAAATGAAAACTTTTGTAGAATTGACTCATGGTTTTGATTTCTAAAAGGCAAAAGGCAAGGCAACCATCATCTGAAAATATTGTCTAAAATTTGGTGGTTTTTTCTAACTTTCACCACTCAAATATTCAAGCCAGATACTGCAATGGCAAGTAATTTAGCAGTTTCAAAGTTATTTCTAAAATTCATCTTGGCATCAATGAGGTACAGCATGTGAAATACTGTTGCAATTGTAGCAATACAACCAACGTGTGGGAGGAATATAATTACTATTTATATGTTGTCAGCTTATACAATGGAATATCGCTTTGATTTACCACAGAAGGAAAATGGTTTGGAGAGTCAGACCTATTAAAACGATTGCTTCAGACAGGTATTAAATTATCTGTCTTTCCCTAAAAAAAAAAAATAAAATAACTGAAAATAATTTCAAATATGTATGAATCAAAGAAGTTCGTAGCCCATGCATAAACATCAAGGCCTAACAGAACACACAAATATAGCTCCACACTTTTTGTTTTATTAGCAAACATATCTTGAACGAAACAGCAGACTGTCAAAACTGTGACTAAACAGATAAGATCAAAACAGAAAAAGTAGATTGCACCACAAACATTGCTCCTTTCCTTGCTCTTCTCCTTGGATTGCTCAAAACAGAATACAAATTCTCACCATTAACTTTGTATAATAAAGAGGCAGACTTACGGAAACAGCCATCTATCTTGGATGAGCACCTAAGTCCTCTCTTTAGCAAACAAAGCTCCAGTTAGGCATTAGCAGCTTAGTAGCTGCTATTCTGGGAGCACAGACAACTCAGTCCAATTAATTGTTTGATTACATGTGCAGTGGCTTCATTTAGGATCTTTATAATCCTTGTAAATCCTTCTGAGCCCTCAAAACCAGAACTCAGTGCAGGGATTTTACTGGGATGTAAATGATTAAAACTGAAAAGAATGATGTTCTGTCTAGACTGGCTGCCTCTTCTCAAGTAATCGGAGGAGTAGATGAACTTCCCATTTCAATTACAGAAGTAAAAGTCATAATTCTAATACACCGTAACTATAAACCAGTTTGCCATCATCACTGTCATTGTCAAATATTTACACACAAAACAGTTCCACATGGTTCTCCCAGTGAAATATAAAAATAATTTATTTAGCACTGAATTTAGGCAATCTGCAGTCATATCAAACACAAGGCTTTACTGCTGACGGTTTTTTGGATTATTTTTCCTAGTGCTGTTGCTGCACACAGTATGGAGGCATCCTTACTTTAACTGCATCACATACTAAATAATCCAGTCCGCATTTTCTCTTTCTGCTTCTACTCTCCTCACACTTTTTTTCCTTTCTACCAGCCATTCACAGTGACTCTTCATAAGGATGGCTACTGCTGGGGTTTTTTTACACGGCTGTCTTTATGACAAATAATTATCACTCCAATGAAGAAAAGAACCATAGGAAAATTCCTCCATTGTAAAGATATTATTCAGGGCATTTCAGACTTGAAAAGATTATAGCAGTGATTTTTTTAGGATATAAATCACTTCACAGTATTTAAAATATGACCGCCCTAGTAGAGCAAGTATCAAATCTCCTAAAAACTGGAAAAGAGGGGAAACAAAAAAAAATAGTAACAACCAGCACTGATTCACAAACACTATCTTAGAAAAGTAAGCACCTACTGTTCCTAAGCCATCACAGAACTAGAATTAAGTATCTGCTTGGTGTTATTGTCATCCTGAAGACTTCTAAAATATCTGTAACTTTAGTACTCAATCTGTCTTTAAGTTATCTAGTTCATTGTGTGCATGGTTAGCTTATGAGTAAGAAATCATGATTAATCTTATATTCATGTCAAGAGAAAAAAAGATATTTTTCTTCATATTTCTTTTTTAAAAAGAAATATTTTTGAATAGCTGAAAATATGACCTTCACATTCTTTCCAGGAACATAACAGTCCCTCAGGTTATTCAAACATATTAGCCATGGAAAAGAATATATTAGAGAGGCCCTGCTTCCTCCTATACTGAATTGTATCCTATCCTATAAATGCTATCCTGAATTGTGCAATTATTTTAGATTTGGTACATCCTTCTCATTAACTTTGACTATTTTTTTTTTTTTTAGCTCTTTTCCCCTAGAAACAGGAAAAAGATGGGAAGGCAACAGACAGGGAGAGAGCTCAAAATATGAAATATTACAGAATAATTGTAGGAAAGGAGGATTGAAACTAAGTTAGGGAAATAAAACATGGGAACATTTGAACACACTCCCACTGCTCCCATATGATATCCCCCCCAAGCATCCCCTGTTTTACATCCTCTGTAGTTTTTTCCTGTTTGGGGTACACAAAATCAAAAAAAAAAAAAAAGCCCCATGTTAGACTTCATTCCCAATACTTAGGAAATTGGACATGATAATGCAACAGGAAATCACATGCCACTGTAAAGTTTTTCACACTTTCCACTTCAGCTGCGATCACTGCCAGATTCTTGAGACATCCAAGTATTTGCTTGAGACAGAAGGTGTGTTTAAGTCCACTTAGCAGTTTGTATGGGAATGACTGTTATAAACTGCAAGCTGAAGGAGACAGCTTTTCTATTTAATCATGTCCCTAGCACAAGAAGATAAAAAAAAATATCACAAATAAGAAGTGAAGGGTTTTAAGGCTGAAAACATGAGAGGCAAAAAACTGCTTAGTGAAAATATTGTGAAAAGTTCTTTAAAGAGGCTTTCTACAAACAAAACTAAAATTGGTTGTGGACTTTATTTTCTAAATTTGATAAGGTTTGAAGTATTTCAGAGTTGTTTTCATTTGCGATGCAATTTCAACTTTCAGGTCTTTGTATGTTTTGTAGCAAGTTTCATGGTTTGCTGAAAAAGTGTCAAATCAGAGCAAGCTACAGAACCCAAACACCAGAAAAAATATAAAGGATTTAATATCATGGCAACTTCTAGAGCTGTTCTTTGAGAACTACACGTCTTTGCCCATCCTCCCAGAAGCAACACTTTGTGCCTGTTCCTCTGACTAGTGATAATCTGCCGATCCAAAAGGTTCTCATGAGACACACTTTACATCAGGGTATGGGAACACCTTTGGGAGCTAAAACAAGACATTTCAAAATTTAATACACTCCCTTTGCTTTTATGTGGTATTTCATTATGCATTCTTTACCTTGGTAAATGTGGAACACAAATTACATTTACTGTCTAGTGCACTTGGACTGTGACAAGTGGGATCTAACTTGGAAACACAGGGAAAGGAAGAAATCAGACGTATTTTTCACACTCTTCGGCAATAATTTAGGCATCATAGCAAATGAGTTTTAAAAGAGGGATGCAAAACTGCATAAAAATGCTACTTTTCAGTTGCACATGCACTTTACTCAAGCACAAAGAGCAATAGGGGAGAAAGCATAAATTATTTGTTTGGAATTTACAGAACAGGTAAGGAGATCTGCAAGTTTTGCTGCTCAGACGTACATGTGAGTTTTCAATGATGAATACAAGACTATGAACAGGGAAGGAGAATAAAGCAAGAAAGTTTTTTGCAAAGCAAACTCATATGCATTTCTGTCCACCCATCTCCATAGACCCAAAAGCTCCTGGAGCATCACTCTCTTCCTGTGCTGATTCTCCATCTTACAAGCTCTCCTAGCCCTCTATTTATTGCCTTCCCTATTCTGTAATGCTACCTTAATTCTCATAGCCTAAATACTGGAACACATCACATAGTCAAGCTGCCCCTGCTCTCAATAAACTGCATTATAAAAATACGAGGAGGAAGAGAAAGCAATCTTAATGCACCTCTTCCAACAGTGACACCAGAAAACAAAGTAAGATACAACTGAGTAGATGTTCTGTATTTCATTTAACCTGACTCCTCTAATTAAGTGATATAAACAGATTTTGAGGACATAACAGAGTAAGAGCAGTGTTACAAACTTGCTAGGTATGTCTCCACAACAAATAATAGAAAGGGTGCATCCTCACTTTCCAGAGTGCTATTAGTAATGAAAGCATTTTAAATCTGTATTTTGAGGTATCATCTGAGAAGTAAACTCAGAATTAAAATTTAGAGTAAAAGGATGACTGGCAGTCAGGTGCATTTTTAAATAGAAAAGATGTAATTAAATACCTGCATCTCTGAATTGTGCCCTTACAATTTCACAGCACATTTTTAAGTTAAGGTTAATAGGCTAATAAATGAGAGACAGCATGTACTGTGCATTTTACATCACTTTAAAATGAGGTTTGTAATGGAAAAGCCAGACACGGTAATATTTTACAGGAATTTAAAACAAAAATTTTTCATGCATGAATTCAATAAGCACATTTGCTGTGGGCAGGATTTATGACCAGCATATCTGTTTACCGTGACAAATTTTATCTAATAGCTACAGCATTGTTAAGTGTAATGACAACCAAAAAAAATCTTGATCTTGACTTTATTTAATGCTCAGAGTATTAGGAAATCTAATCAAAATTCTATCTCCTTTCTAAACACTCAAATAATTATTCTTCAAGCATTCAGTCTATTCTTATCATTGCAATCTGGTCTCATGAAAACTTGGCTAGAGTTGAAAAATTTAAAGGCCAAGGTTAGAAAGGAAAGTACTATTAATTTTCAGCATCTCTGCTAAGATTGTATTAATTATATCCTACATCATGCCAGTGTTACTTTTTATTACTTAGCTAAGGAAGAATAAAGTTGCTTAAGTTTAATGTCTATGCATCTTACATGTAGCTATTGAATATGATCTAAGAAAACGCCTCTCAAAACAAGGTGTCTCAGCAAAAGCTGTCTCAAAGATGACTGAGAATGAAGATACATTCTTTTGTGGATTGTTTCCGATGAATAGGGATTTGGATTTACTTATATTCGCTTCTGGGCCTGTTAATCATTCTATCATCAGCTTTCTCCGTTACACTAGAATTACCCACCAAATCTGAACTTTTTATTCATTATTCCAGTGAAAGAGGTAGTGCTATATAGCTACGGTTACTATAATAATGAACTCAACTACACAAAGACATAAATTGGGAAGATGAAAAGTAACTGGCATTGCAGGGATCTAGCTCTGTACTCATTAAGTCTAAACACTGTAAGGAATGTTGGGTGCAATTAGCCTTTTATGTTCAGAGCAATAAGAAAAACACAGAATTCATGTGTGCAGAGCACATGCCCTCTGCTCTCAGCCCTTAAGGGCACATTAATAGCAGAGTATGTGATATTGTACAGAACAGCATCATCTGAACTTCAGAGAAGTGAGCCCCAGGTCTGTGAACTAGGAGACATTCTGAGTACATCTACACTGGTGAACCAACATAGCAAAGGCCTCATCGCTGCCCAAGAAGCCATTGACCATCTGACCACATTCATACTTTCAAAAGGAGGATGATGAAGTCTCAGAAAATCCTTGAGCAGTGTTAAACTATTCTTGAGAACTGATCAAGAGCACTGTAGCCAGCCAGGGCCAAAACTGTGCCAGGGACCATTTTTAATTATTTTAAAAGAGAACAAATTTTTAGTAGCAGAATCCTGCCCTTTTCACAGTTTCATTTATTACTATATGCTGCTTCTCAAAAATGGACTTTTGAGAGATCATTTTATATACTCTTGAGTTGCTCTTTAGAGAAAGAACCAAGCAAAGCAGAAAAGGAAAAGCAGGGATTGTTCTGTGTTTCCTCGAAGAGTTGAGATCAAAAGATGGATTTATTTCACTAGGATATAGTTTCCTTTCTATGAATTTAATTTTAGTATGTGAGATGAAAGCAGTGGACAGAAATGTCATATTCTGAGCTGCTATTAATAACAATCAACATCATGATTCAGGCTGAAGAAAAATTACAATTGAAAAAAATCATCTCTTTTTTTATCTCCTGAAGAATCAATTGTTTTTTGTGACACAGACATCTCAGGTAACACAATGGGATTTTGTTACACAAGCTTCTAGAAACCAGATGTCACAGATGCAATGATTCAAAGAAATGAACTCAAACATTTCCATCAGCCTCCCTGAAGACTGACTTTTGCAGCAGCTATAGGTGACAAGCATCAGGATTCAATACAAAATTTACAATGGAAAGACGCAACCAAGATAGATTATTTCTGTTTTCCCTAAGAACTCCAGTGTAGCCTTTCCCAGTCACTAAAACTCTTTTTATTTTTCCTTCTTTCCAAGATTTTTGCTATGTAGACATCTACAGCCAAATACACACTACACATTTCAATCAGCCTATTCTTTTGTTTCTTTCTATAAGGCTGCTGTAGTTTATTCCCAATACACCACAGCAAAATCAGAAAGCTAAGCAACAATGAGCCTCACTGATAACAATGCAAATTAAAATTTGCAACAGGTAGGTTATTGCCCATTCACTTTCTCTCAGTTTTCTCCATTACTACTCTCTTCTATTTGTTTCTATAGCCTCTACTCAGAGTACTTTCTGCTACCCTTCTGTTCATCCTTGCTTAACAGGACCGACTTACCTCCTCTTAGGTATTGGTCTTCAGTCCCACATATCCCCTTGTTAAAAGCCAGAGAAATATGCACAGAACAGAGATTAGGTTGCACTGACTCAACTGCTACACTTCTAAACATGACTTTTAGCATTATCTAACCCCCTAAAACCAAGATAATGAACTAAAATAAATACAAGAATGGAGTACACTGCAATTTTGATGCAGAATAATAATGTTGGTCATATACACTGGGAGTAGCTCAAAGTGATATTACACTAAATGACATTTGGAAATTTTTAATTATATGACCTTATTTTGCTGTGATCTAGAATTTAATCCCATGATTTTTCTTTATACACATTAACAGCTTTCACTGTACTATTTAAAGTCACCCTGAGGGCCACATGTTGATGTATATCTTCTTACAAATACATTCTGAAAAACTATGTATTACTTTACTGTAGTTCTAACTTCTCTATTTTGGGGTTAGTGCTGGACACCCAAACACACAAATTCTCAGCAATATTAATAGAGCACACATAAGTCTGTGGGACTTCATGTGGAATTTGTGGATGAAATATTTCAGAAGGAATATTCTGACAAAGTCAGAAAACTTTGCAGTGCTTGCCTAGCAGAACAGGTCGAGCATTTGAGAATAACGTCAGCTGAGAATGTCTCTCATCCACTAGACCTGACTAAAACATGAGTTTTGCCTGAGCAAATGTGCTTATCTACAGACCTTGTATTCACATTTCCCTCAGCTGCAATGTCACATCTCTAACAGCAGAGTATGCTGAATCACTGGAGTATGAGATGGGGGACATGTTGGAAATCTTGTAACTCACATGGCAGACAGTGAGCACAGCAACTCCACCATCCACCTTCAAGAAAAGAGAGCTACTTTCAAGATCAAAAGGAGCAATGTCAAGCACCTCATATAGCTGCCTGCCAGGTTGTTTTGGCAGGGTTTGGGGTTTTTTTATAAGTAAGGGGTTTGTTCTGGAAAGAAAAGGTGGTAGTTTTAAACAGGACTGATGCTTTGTGTAATTATTTGCAGCTCTGTTAGGAAAATTTACATGTATTTAACTTACACAACTTAAAAAGGAATTTACACTTTCCTGCTAACAACAAGTTTTTAATACATTCCCCTCTCTTGCTGATAAAATTCTGTTGGATCATTTCTTTCCAAGCCAAACATTCAGGGGTGCCCATTTCTGTAATTAAGCTTCTAAAATTAACCTGCAAACCACTGTGCTTTTTAATCTTTCTAGCAGGACCATTGCTAATGACTTCTGCAGCTGAAGCCCTGCTTGTGCTCATACTGATAACAGTATCTTAACTTGTCCTTGACATTAGAATAGCACTAACTCCTCTTTCTGATTCCCAGAGCATTTAAAAAACAAACAAACAAACAAACAAAGCGTTTCAAGCATTTACAGCCTTGATCAAAAGCAGACTTCTCCCAAACCTTGAAAATCTTCTGGAAACCCTGATTATTTTTCCTGCTGCCAAGTGGGATTCTTCATGTGAAGGACTGGCTGCTTCATGATGAATGAGGGTTTCCTCCCTTTCCACCCCAAAAATGTTTCAGCAAAATAATTATGACTTTTGAAAAGCGTTATTTTGCAAGGAGAGTATATGCATATCCCAAACTGAGAAGTAGGAGACGGCACACTTCTCATCTTACATTTATTTTTCAAAAGGCCAGTAACAGCAGTGAATGGCAGGTTTGACACAAGTGTGAGCAGAGACAAGGGACAACATGAAGGAAAATAAATCATAGAATCACAGAACAGTTCGGGTTGGAAAGGACCTTAAGTTCATCCAGTTCCAACCCCCCTGCCATAAGCAGGGACATCTCACGCTAAACCATGTCACCCAAGGCTTCATCCAACCTGGCCTTGAACACTGCCAGGGATATAGAATCACAGGCGAAGACACAGATAAGAAAATGTACAGGCAAAATAAGAACTCAGGAGTAGTTATAGAAGACTGCATTTGTCAATCTTTCAACAAAGGCTTCTTCCTCCACAAGCTTCCACAATATATTTCTTTATTACATACTTGCCCTACAGCCAGTATAAACAGGAGAGCCTGCTGTTGAGGACTAATTTGAGAAAGATGTGATGGAGTAGCCTAACAAGGAGCACTGTGATGCTCTGGCAACAAATACACCACTTACAGGGTAACATCCATCCTCTCTGCATTTCACTGGCTATAGTTCCAAAACCTCTAGAAATGGGAGATATTTGAACAGTGTTAGCAGACTGTTTCAAACTGCCATCTTTTCTTGAGCAGGTGAAAATAAATTAACAACTGCTATAAGGGTGCTTTCAATCTTAATTCTGATTTATGGCTCGTTACTGAGTTACAAAATAACCAAACTCTTTTGGTGTTTAAATTTACTCTGAAGCTTTCACTTATACAAATAAGATTAAAATAGCAATGAGAATCAATAACTAATGATAAATGCAATGAAACAAAGTACTTACATTAAACTTAATAATGTCATATATCAAGTACCGAGGGACAACCTGTCCATTAACCTTGTCGATGATCATTTCCTTAAAAGAAAAGAGATGACATTAACATTTATTTAATGAATATAGAAGAATGTCAACGCATTTATTGTGCACATACCTGTAAATGTGATGCGTTCAAACACTGGCTACATCTTTATTACAAAAAAGATTTTGGAACAGGTCAAGATTAGAAAATACTAGTATGGTCTTAAATTTCTCTCATGAAGCTTCAATAAGAAATCAGAAAGTTATAGTAAAGATCCACGTTCTGGTCTGCATCATTTATACATTAGTTTTCCCACAGCTTTCAAAATTGCTACCTTTCTTGAGTGAAAAATGAGTTTTCAGAAACCTCAGTAAGAACTGTGATCCTAACCAAGCATTTCTGAAAATCTCACCTACACAAAAAAGGATAAACAGCAAGGAATTACATAACAAGCATTAATATCAAATTCTCAGTTGGATCTTTTCATGGTAAAGGCATCTTAGGCAGCAGCGACAACCACAATTCACTTGAATGTTGCATTGTGACTAAACATCAGTGTTCTTTCAAATGGAAGTATCACAGATACTATTTGTATCCCATGATACAAATACAAATATCCCATGATACTTAACATTCAATAAATACTGGTAAACCATCTTGAACATACATTAGCTGGAAGAAAGACTACTAATGATCAACATCCAAAACAAGTTTTCCTGAACTTAATGGTACATACAAAAATGCATGTAACATACATGTTGGTGCTTACATCTGTAATTCAAGGTTCCTGTGATATGAATTAGACACAGCTTATTAGTTGATACACCAATTCACATTCAATCTTCTCCCTGCCTCCTTTCCCTCACCCAGTTCTTGCCTACTAAGTTACTTTATCAGCTAAGGTTTTTTTGCTGCCAATCCCAAGCTAAAATTATAAACTCAATAATACAAAATAAAAAATTGGAAAAAGATGAAAATATTTCACTGTAACAGGATGAAATGAATTGTGAGCTCAAGAATTATTCCAAAAAGAGAACTTTACGTCAACTCAAATTAACTTAGTTTAGTTTGTTTCTTGCTTGGTCAGCTGCACTTTTGTGTTTTACAACCTTTCTGCTTCTCTTAGAATCCATAACCTCTACAAAGTAAATCAAAACTAGTGTCTCAGCGTAAGATTGATTTTACTTTGTACCCATACCAAGCTTCTTAAATTGTACCTAGTATTTAAATGCATTTGGCTTTGAAAAATAAATATGCAAGCAGGTGTAAAAACACAGATTTGTTTTAAAGCAAAAGCAATGCTTGAAGCACTTAAAACTATACTAGGTACATGAACCTGTTGTTCTCAAAAACCATTAGGAACTATAAGTTGGCTACTTAGTATTTTGGAATCTCATCTCCTGTGAGCACAATGCTAAGATGGATATTGGGCTTTCACAGCCAAATACAGCATTCACAGGTGAATGCTGTGAATTCAGCACAAATATTAGAAAATAATTCAGTGAGTGAAAAATATTCCTTTGTAACATTACAATGCCTTAGTCCTAAATTCCTAACCCTAAAAATCATCTACTCACAGGTCAAATAACATTTGCAAAAGGTCTACATAGACGTGATATAACAAAATACTGCTTTGCAATACTTAGGTAGGAAGCTGGTGAGCTATCAAAGGGATAGCAGATGCAACACTCTAATGCCCTCTTTGACAATACATTTTATAACTAACTGCCAGAACAGATGGAATAGAAGAAAGAAGCCACGATGTTCAAACTTGGAGAGTATGTAGAAATATAATGTGGGGAGAGGGGAGGAGGAATCCCACCCAAAATTCCTAATAATAATCAAGGTAAATGAATAATAAAGCAATGCTACCATATCTCTTTAAAGTTTCAATCACAGTAGCAGGCAAAAACATTTTTAAAACACATTACTTCAGTTCTTTCCTGTGAGGGTGGTGAGGCACTGGAACAGGCTGCCCAAAGAAGTGGGAAATGCTTCATCCCTTGCAGTGCTTAAGGCCAGGTTGCACAGAGCCTTGGGTGACATGCTATAATGAGACACATCCCTGCTCATAGCAGGAGGGCTGGAACTTAAGGTCCTTTCCAACCCAAACCATTCTATGATTCTATGATTTAACTGAACATACATTTAAGGTTTAAGGACTCATTTCTTCAGCATGCACATTCAGAGCCTCAAGCCTTGATGCAGAGTTAGCATTTGTATGCAAAACCCTGAAAACATTTCAATGGCTGGTATTACAAGATTTCATGCCTACTTTTTAAAATCTGAATCTCTGGATATTCAGTTTAAGAAGAATTGCAAAATACAGCCAAGAGGATCAAGAATAATTTTTAAATCTTCTCTGGAATGTTCAGTTTTAATGTAGAATTTATTTTGTAAAGAAACCTGCTTTCTCTACTTCAGACATATAAGTCATTTTGAGTCTATTGCTATTATATGATTTACATATAAAACATACTTTCAGTCAAACTAACCTCTTTCCTCATATCCTCACTTCTCTACTTCCTCCCACCTCTTGCTCTCTTTTCCCATCCTGACTGAAATCCCAGCTACCAGAACTAAAAAAACAACAGCACAATATGCCTTAGAAGTAGAGATGACAAATTCCTGTGCTGCTCATCTCCATCATGACAACATTATTCACTGCTCGATTAGTTATGCCAATACAATTGTCACAATGCAAAAGCCGTAAAGCAGTCATAAAAACAATTTATATTAGAAATACTCTAACGCATCAGTATTTAGCAGTCTGACTTCAGAACCTTCCTTGAAATTATAAGAATTGAAAACTACCTCAGGGAATAGACGTCAGAAGCAAGTTTAGAAACTGCTGAGAAAATTTGGTGTGTGAAAACTCATCACACTCCAACTCACTCATTCTGATTTGAGAAATAACCTGATACTATAAGGCAGTATTTAAGGCAAATTTTTGATAACTAAAAATTTAAACTCAGACCCAAATGACATAAGAGAACACAAACATATCCGTAAGATGCACCTGCATCCATGCATTTCCTCTTATATACTCCATGTAGATTTACGACCACTACTGTGTGGTTTAAAATTGCCACTGCTAGTATGTATGATCTTTACCACTTGTCCATCAGTTGCTAATTTAGGAATTAGCTTAACCTGTAGGCTTGCGGAACAAGACCCAGTGGCCAGTTTCTTAGATGGAATCTGGCAAAACTGTGCTGGCGTTAATCTCCTTTTCTTAATCTTCTGATGCTGCAGAGCATAGTCTTGCAGCATTAGAGTTTTTAGTATCAAAAGAACAATGCTGGACTGACAGCTCATGGACTTGTTTTCTCTCCTTAAATCACACATCTAGCAAGCAACTTGGAATTAAAATAATCCAACATTTAATCACAAAGCAGAGGATCTCACTTTATGAGCCATTTGCAGACTGTATTTTTTGTCAACACAGAGTATGGAATTCAATGTAATCACACATCTGTCTGATGTCTTCTTTTTTTCTTTTTTAATCTATTTTGCACAAAGTGTCAGCCTTTGCAAACTCAAAAAGTTGCAAGTTATGCCATTTCTGAGAGAACTCACAAGTAAGTGTGGTCTGTAGCTATACATAAACATATACATAAATCACTCTCAGTCTTGTTCTCCACTTTGGAGTCCTTGGCCCTCCTAAGTCTTCAAGTGTAAACAATATTTTACACATAAGTTAAATAAAATACACACAAAACTGTATTAAAATTATAAAAAGTATTTCAAGCCCAAGAATGCCTCTGTATTTTCCATGTAAGTGTTCCAAAGCTAAGCAGAATGCCAAGAAAGTTCCTGAAAATAACTAATTAGTTTTCTTGCACGACAGCCAAAACACTTGAACCAAAATCTACGCATTCCCTCAGATAGCAGTATGGATGCAAAACACTTGGCTTCTAAAGGAATACTTCATATTATCTTAGTCACCTGTTCATAATATTCAAATTACCCCTTATGAGCTTTGCATAAAAGCATTTTTTGTTCTCCTTCCATGCCAGGAGAACAACCACAGCTGTAGAGCTGGAGGTGAGCACAGAGTATTGCAGGAGATCTCTCATCACCCAGGTTGTAACTGATCATCGTAAGAACTGTTTCCAAGTAATTTCATCCTGAAGTGAACTGTAAATGCAACTGAAATTCTCCAAAGACAACCACATGAAAGCCTTACACCAGAAGCCTTAAAGCAAGTTAATAGATCACTGAATTCAATGGAAATTGCCTTTATGAAAGTTTTATATATACTGTCATTCTAAATAAAGTTAGGGAAAATTACCTAATCTTTTGTATTCTTAACACCAGTATTCTTTTTGCTGCATGGCACCAGTCTTTCCTTTTATCTCATACTTTTTAAGATTACTATAGAGCAATGCCAATTCAGCCACCTCATTCCGTATTTTCACTCTCTTTTCAGAGAGAAAGCTACTTCAACTTAATTTATTCTTCAGAGACTCAAAATGTAAACCTGGGAAACACAACACATTGGATGAGAGCCTTCTTCCCACATTCATGCACGTATCTCAATATATGGGCATCCCTGTCTTCCTCCATGCACATATTAGCCACTCCTACTAAATCATCTGTTTTGAGTTGCCAAAAAGAACAGTAGTTTCCCTGAAGAACACCTAGCATCACACCATATGGACACTAGCAAGTCATTACTTTCTCAAGAGCCTTAGAAAGAGCAGGGGCAGGGGGGAAAGTAGTACTAGGCTTTTTAGCTCAACAGGATGGAACCTGATGTATGTCATTAAGAATATTATTATGTATGTCACTAGGAAACTGCCCGGTTGAAGAGGCTCCTACTAGACATGACAGCTTGTGCAACCACTTCCGAGCTGACAACATGGCATTTCTTGCATTATGCTCTCAATTTTTCAGTGAAGCAGAGGAGGTGGAAAATACTCTATTATCTGCTTCTTTGTCCCTGAAACTGTACATTGTTCCTCACAATAATTATCCTCACAGATTGAATTTATACATGCTTCACATATAAATGTGTGTTCAGTAAGACAGATCATTCACAGAAGTGACATTTCAAGAAGGATACTGACAACAAAGGCCTGACAAAGGAGGGAAAGTTAACAATAACAATATGGTCTCCCATATCTGAAAGGTGCATTAGGCTTCAGAAGACCGCCACCGAAAATCACCTCTGATATTCAGCTCCTCGGTAAGCAAGAGTTACAGCAGTATAGACAGCCTCCAATGCTACTGAAACATGACAAGAAACTGCATCTAGCTACACTGACAGATATTTAGTGTAAGGACTAAAAAAGTTCTTTTGCTTATGGGAAATAGGAAGGTCAAGAAAGAAATAACCCCTTCTTGCAAATACTGTCTGGAAAAGTTTATGAAGAGTCCTCCAAGCCAGCCTTTCAAATACAGATGTTTTACAGCCTGTTTTAGAACTACCTTAGAAAGTTCATTTTTAATAATTTAAGTTTACATAATTTAAATTAGCATGACAACTTAGAAATGTTTGAGTCTTACACAAATGTAACTAAGCCATTTCTAAATCCATCAAGAATTCAGTTCAGCTGAAAAAAAGGTGACAAAAGCGAAGACATCAACTCACAGAAGTCTATTGAAAGATGATGAAAATTTTATCAAATTTTAGAAATATTTACATTAACTGAATCAAACTGACCATGTTTATTGCATAAAAATATAAAGCTGTAACACAAGAGATGAAGTTCTGTAATAATTTCTTTAGATTCTCTTCAAGCCTTTTCTCGTATTCAGAGAACATCATCTCAATACCTTGATTTATTTCAAAGACAAACAGCTCCCCCCAGAGCAGTCATCACTGCTATTCTGTAGATAAGAAATTACTTATGAAGTGTGATTCCCACATTCAGTCAGTGACAGAATCTATATTATTCTTGAAATCCCATGATTCACTGATCTAAGCCTAAAAACTTAGCCCTGTTTCTGAACAAAATCAACTTATGCAGTACACTCCTTACCCCATCCAGAAGAGTGTTTGCTAGATGTGTGCGAAGATCTTTACGAAATGGAAATTCCAGATTAGATACATGAAAAATTGAATTGTCTCTATCAATCATATAAACTTCGTTCTTGCCGTCAATCAGCATCATGTACCTGCAAAGACAATGTTAAGATATCATACTTTAAGGTATATCCTCTACATCTACTATTTTGACTTATATTAAGTGCTAAAGAAAAAGCAATCATGACAGATGTTATCAGAGAAGCATTTTAGAAGGATTTTTTTACAGTTAAAAGTTTAAACCTGTTGCTTTGGGAAGGCAGATAGTTTAGCTCAGTACAACTGTCACAAAGAAAAAATGTTTCAAATGTAAAAGTTCAGAATACACATATATATATGTCAATGTGTCCAGATAAACTGATGTTTGAAAATCTATTAAAAATAGATTTAATTTAGGTTTAATGCTGTAAGAAATACATGAGGCTAATTCAGTTAAGCTCAGCTAAAAGATCCTTTACTGCAGTTCTTGCTTTATTATATGGACCAGAACTTTGCCTGGCATAAATACACAGTTTCATTCAAAAGAAACACCTTTCCTGTCTTTCTATTACTGGCTATCTAACACTGCAATATTGTAAAGTCCCAGCCAACTACTGAGCCACTTTTCATTAAAACACTGACAAATTAAGGTATATTCCTCTCAAATTACACACAAAGAAAACACCAAAGCTTACTATATTATCACCAGCAACTTGTGAGGTTGGTTCATTTGCAAACATCCGATATTTCTAAAAGTTTCTTTACATTATGACAGCATTTGGGAGCTCAAGTCATCAATCTCAATGAGATTAATGAGCTCTAGACTAATCCCACGGAGGACTGCTCTAGAGGAGTAACTCTATTGTCATTGTAACTCTGTTGTATAGTCTATTGCATTCTGCATACAATAAAAACAGTGAAGAATGAAGAAAAAATAGTGGGGAAAAAAAGAGACAAAAAACACAAGAGACACAAAACAGCATGATAGCTGTAACACATATGAACTACCCTTGGAAAGTTTGCTTTGATCTTTGCAAGAGTACTAAAGTAGTTTCAGGAAGAGTAACAGAGCAGCTAGCTACACAGACAAAGGTCGTCTTAAACTTCTGAAGCAGCCTAGAAGTGCACAGCCTCTGACTGGGGAAAATAAACTGAAGACATCTCAGCAGAAACTAGTATCAAAGGCCAGATGCAACAAGTCAACATCTTAGCAGTGAATGAGAAGTAATAAATGCGGAGCATGTTTCTTCAGCGTGAGGGCAGTGAGACCCTGGAACAGGTTGCACAGAGAAGCTGTGGATGCCCCATCCATGGGCCGGGGTTTGGTACCAGATAATCTTTAAGGTCCATTCTAACCCAAGCCATTCTATTATTCTATGATTTATATACCACAAGCGAGTGAAAGTGAACAATAGCAGCTTGAATCTGATATGGTAAAGGAAGACAGAAACTGCCATGGGGCTCAGAGGTTTGGCAAAGCAAAAAAGACCAGAGAAGTGCCTATTTGGAGACAACAAAATGTAACTGCACTTAGCAAGATACGTCAAAAGAACAATAGAGCTGTCAATATGGGATAGAATAATCAGACAGGAAACACCATAGCCTACCAGCAGTGCAAGAAATAAGCATTTACTGTGAGAGTGACAGAGCACTGGAACAGGTTGCCCATGGGGGTTGTGGAGTCTTCTACATTGGAGATATTCAAGGCCCGCCTGGACAAGTTCCTGTGTGATGTAATTTAGGTTACCCTGCTCTCGCAGGGGTGTTGGACTACATGATCTTTCGAGGTCCCTTCCAACCCTTAGGATCCTGTGATTCTGTGATGAGACAAAGCTGACGTGAAGACTCAAAAGTAAGTCCAAGTTCAGTGTCTCAGTCAAACCCAAGTTATGTCAGTTTTACTAACTACCACCAGAGCTGCTGTGACTGAACTTATGCCTGATCATGCTGTAACTGTGTTGTTGGTCTACACCAGAGTGTGACCCAGAGCTGAGCTTTCTTTCTTTGATCCTTTCATTTCACCTTGCACACAGACATGCTAAAAACAAGTCTTACTATAGAAGTTTCAAAGTTTTCTGAGGATAAAAGTCAAAAATAACAGAAACCCCAAAAGAGAGAAAACTAGGAGCATTAGCAACTGTCAGGATAGTTCAATGGTTATCAAAGTTCACAATATTTAACGTTCTTGAATAGCCTCTGATGTAAATAGGGTGGGGATACAGTCTTCCCAGAGCAACTAACCTATTCGGGCTGCAGTGCAGTTTCTTTCACAGCACAGACCAGGGAATCACTTGATTAAAAGTAAAAGGTTCTAGGAGTTTCACCATCTGTACTAGAATATTTTGAAAGAATGAAAGCATATTTTGAAGACTCATTTGGGGGGAGGGGAGGGGGAAGAACCAGTACTTTTTATAATTCACCCATGTCTCATTAGAAAGTCCTGGTTACAAAGAAATAAAAGCAATCAGTAGTCTCCTCTAAAATTCACCACTGCTCTTACAAGTAATGCCCATAGGACCCCTGCTGTCAAAACAAATCAGACAGCATCCTCCAGAAACCCTACTGGCAAATGGTCTACGCAGGCAGCTGTCCTATTGTCTGCAGAGATCCTGCCTCTAGAAATCAGTAGATCTAACTACAGCAGCACAGTACCACCCATGCAGCTTAAATTAATACCTTCTTTCAATATTATGACTATAATCATAATTCACCATAGATCAGCTCAACTAGCGTTTCTCTGCACACAAGATGTGTACTTCAAGATGTTACACAGTGGTTGCAAAAAAAGAAGAAGACATATGAGCAGAAAACCTCAAGTCAGCAGGGGTGAGTAGATTAAATCAATGCAACATTAGGAGCGCTGAAAGCTGCATGAAATGCTTTATGAAAAAAATAATTCAATAAACATTCACCCAGATAACTTGGCGCCAGTTCTTCAGAAGCAAGAATAATCTACAGACAACATCCATTTTTCAAACCATGTAAATTTATTCAAAACTAATCATGAAAAGCATGTTGTGTTTTTCTCAAAACTTAAAGAAACCATGAGGAGGGAAGAAGAGGTGCATAATTAACAGGAAAAGAAATTATACACGCCACTTTTACTTTTATAAACAAGTTTAACTGGCCATCCCTACACTCCTGTATTCACTGCTGGTTTAAATACGTGCTTTTATTGTAACTTGCTTCAATGAAAAAAGAGCATCTGATGCTTCAAAAGATCTAGCACTCAAAAAAAAATTGTACGTGCATTATTACGAATGTGGTACAATAAGAGATTTACAGCTGTTTTAAAAGAAAAGAAAAAAGAAAGGAAAAAAAAACAAAACCATTGACAGTTTAAAGCTTTGTTTTCAGCCACCTAAAACATCTACAGGTTCAGACAACATACAGAAGATTTCATCAAAACCTATTACTTGAACATCAAACCTAAGGCTAACACAACATCACTTTCTCTAGATCTTTCAGTCAAATTACTTCAGAATTGGTAGCAGGACAGCCTACCAGCCACTAGTGGTGAGATTCCTTCTCTTTCAAACCACAGCACTAATGTTACATCTCTTCTCCCATGATTTCTCTTTCTCTTTTTAAGATTTGCCACTGTTTATACCATAAATTCTAAATGACAGGGACAACAGTAGGTCTTACAACTGCACGCAAAAGACTTCAAATCAAAGATCACCAGGAATCACAATTATATCTTACTTCAAAGAGCTACTGAGAGCAGCATCTGCTTACTTTGAAGACAAAAAAAAAAAAAAAAAAAAAAAAAAAAAAAAAAAAAATTTGG
>NDXB01018236.1:115941-150410 GCA_002631895.1 Agapornis roseicollis
TTTGGGTTTTTGTTTTTTTTTTACACAGTTCTGAAGCTGACTCAAGTTACATTGAAAATTATAAGTCAAAAACTTCCAGTTTTCTTTTATGCAGATGTTTGGTAATTTTCACCATTAAATCTGAAAGTACATTTCAGGAAAATATTAAGGCAATATATGGAAAGTTACTTGGTCTTCCATTCAGAGACAGGAACAATAGAACTGTGCCTCCCAAGCTCCAAATCCATTACTGTACCCACCAGAGTATGTGGCCTTCGTCCCCTTTCCCAGCTTATTAGGAGTCACAAAACCAGCTCTAACACCAACACAGTATCTCTTATTTAGCACAGCGCTTGTCAAAACACATTTACTGTGAAGCTGATCTCCTAAAAGTTCACAGAACTCTGGCCACTAAATTCAATGTTATGATGTGCCTTACCTATGTTCAACTTCTTTCCCTCAGCCAAAGCCCCAGCAACTATCCCAGTAGTAAGGTTATATGTTAATTTTGCACATTATAGGAGTTTCAAAACCTGAAGTGTAATTACAAAAATACAGCACAGCTTCCTCAAGCTTTGAGACCTCGTTCTCTGAGTTTGAGTTCAACACAAAGTTAGGTTTCTTACAAAAACCTACAAGAAGCAATTGGATTATAAATATTTTTTAAAGCAAGCATAAAAATAGGAGCTTTCTTTGCCCCACAGCATTGACTTAGATGGGCTGCATCAATGAAGATAATTTATTTCAACAACTAGTCATTGCTTTCTTCTTTTTTTCCTGTTCATATGCCTGTAGTCTGTGTTATCACATTAAGGAATGCAAAATATAAGAAATTCCATCATCAATTCTCTGCACAAAATACACGGCAGCTCTCCATTCCCAGGGGAGTCCATTACACAGACTAGAATTCAGTCTTGTGAAAGCACTGCCCTCCCACACAAATAAGCATTATCCAACTCAGAATAGCAATTAGCACTACTAATATGTTCACTGACGCATAGGCAACAACAAAACCTTGTTGCAGATAGCTTTTTCAACTTCCTAATTTCCTTTTATGATTGGCAACACTTCAAAATCATTAGCGTGTCACCACTCCATAGATAAATCACCTAGACAAGACAAGCAACTTGAGCACTTTACTTTGGGCCTTACCATTCCCTCCTGGCAAGACAGCATCAACTTCTGGGCAGATGCATCAAACATTGTAGAAAGGGCCAGGAGACTGAAAATTAATGACTGCCCTCTATCCACTAACAGTAAGAGATCATCTATCTGTGTCACTAAGCCACTGCAGTTCCAGGTCCTGGCCTGAATCCACACTGCGCAGGATCTAGAGTAAGTTTAAATTAGATGAGTTTGAAGTTGGCCTCTGGCAGATGGAGCAATATACCCTGAAGTCCCGATAAAGAAGAAGGCTCAGCTTGCTTTCTTCTCTAATATTAATTGCTGCTGGCAATGATAGCTGCTTCAAACTATGTGTCCTGAAGGATGATAAAGCCTGGATACAGGAACACTAACACAGGAAGTTACGTGAAGACTCATAATATTATTTTCAGTGTGTAAATTAAAGGAAAATAGTATCTTTTTAATCAGCACACTGACAGCTCCATCACAAATACCATTTTTAACTTGCACACGTGTTTTCATTTGCATAAGTACATAGCATATCAGCCAGCAAGGAAAAAAAAACACTGCTACACTGTAGAATTATGTATTTGACTTGATCCAAATTCTAAATGATTTTTTAAAAACCACACACAGAGGCTCTTGGAAGTTAGTCTGTTGTGAATATATCAACACTTACCAACACACATTTCTCTCACATATTAATACCTATTAACTTTCAGGTTAAATTCTCACCAACAGTCTCCCCAGTTTTTTAAAGCAAAAAAAAACCCAAAACCCTTAGATCCTGACAGACAGTCCTTCCCAATTAACAGCCTCCAGCTCCAATATTTCTAATTCAGGACCTTGCATTTTCTGCAAATCTTTCCAGTTTTATTATTCTGCTCCTCAGTGAATCCAGTGAGGACCTGTCTCCCTCATTTGTTTGTCAGAACATTTCTGTTTCAAAGTTCTTAATGACAATATAAAATTAACATTCAGGATCTCCACCTCTGGCTTTCTATGTGTTTCCTTTCAAAAACATGTGCCGGCATTTTCTTTCAATCCACTCTTTACCTATCTTACAATTACGGCAATCTTTATTAGCCGCAATTTCTATAATAAATCAAAATTCTATCAAAGTCCAGAAGCAGGAGATCTAACACTGTCCCTGTGTGGGCGAAAAAAAACCAAAACAACAAAAACCAAAAAAAAACCCTATTTCCCCATTACATGGTATATAAACTCCTACCAAATGGTTGAACTCAGAGGAAATGCCATTCCTCATCTATACTGAAGACTCTGTTCCTCAGTGCTTCTAATTCCATTAACTACATCCCCTAATTTATCCAAACCTGTCATTTTAGAGAGAACCTACATTACTGATCTATTTTCACCCTCATTACAATCATAATGTTACAAGTTTAAAGCAAAGCCTTTTCATCAATGATCCAATCTTATCTTCTACAACAAAGGGGTTTTTTTCCCTCAGTATTAAAACACTGTGTTACTAGGCTGCTGTTTAGTAAATGTATCTCATGTATCTCTTATTATATTTGGAAGCACCTGAATTTGTCACTGGTCAAAATTCTCCTGAATTCTCCACCTTCACAATGGGGTAAAAAAGTTTCATAAGATGCCTACTTTAGGGTAAAATGAGGGGTCCCCTGGGCTCCAAGAATTGTGTCAGCTAAATTCTCATTACATCAATGGAGATCTAGACACTCAACATTCATTAAAGTGTGCTCACAGTGACAGTTCTGGTCAGGCTGGGTATCTATCTGCAGCAGATAAAGCAGTAACCCAGAGTTTACCTGAAGATTTCTGTAGTGATATTTAAAAACCTAAAATCCATAACATTTTTTTATCCTTCAGCTATTATGAAAATAAAATGTTATCCCTCAAACTTTATTTTGCTTCTTTCCTAAACAATGAATGCTTTCCAATACTCATGCTACAGTAAGGAAAGTTGTGCTAGCAGATCTGCTACACCAATGTCTAATTTCATGAGAAGCTAGAAGGTTCCCAATATCCAGCCTGATGTTCTGAATCACTTCTCCAAGTGACTGCTGCCCTGATTTGATGTTGGTATGGAAAAAAAAAAAAATCATTTTCTTATTTATCACCTCATATATCACAATGAAAGGGCTATGCTTGATTTCTATATTCACAGAATCATTTAGATTGTAAAGGACCTTTTAAGATCATTGAGTCCAATCACACACCCAACACTGTCAAGTTCACGACTAAACCATGTCCCTCAGTGCCACCTCCACACATTTTAAATACCTCCAGGTATCAATGAATTTATATTCATCGATTCATCCTTCTTATTTGAAACCACAGAACTTTATTTGCACAAAATCCATTGAGGTAATAATATTCCCCACAATATAGACACTTCATGCAAGTTTCCACTGCAAGATAACAAGTAGCCCATAGCTTATATAGGCACTCATCTCCATAACCTTTAGTACCTTTCAGTCTCCTCCACTGTTCTCTCACTCAATATCAAATTACTTTTCTTATTCTTGCCTGCCACCACTCTCCTTTGAGTTCTGAATGCAAGTTTCCCTTTTTTTTTTTTTGCTCTCCTTGACAACCCAAAGTTCCAGAAAAAAAGTTTTGTCACTATTATGACCCTGAGAATCACCAGAAGCGATGCAGTGAATCTGCAAATGACAACATTTACTACAGAAATCTTCAGAATGCTCCAAACTACAATAACAAACAGTACAAGTTTCAATACCCAAAAGGTACCAAGGCAGGCTATTTAAACACACAGGCAGGAAGAGAGAGACAGGACCATACTTCCCCACCTTACAAGATTCTAAATTAACTCTGTCAGTTGAGAAAGCTGATATAGTAGCACGCAGCAGCTGCTTTTCAGAGGTCAGAAATGCATCTGCAATTCAAAAAAAAAAATAAAGAAACAAACAAAACCAAACAAAACCAGCAAACAAATCATTACGTCAAATAACTAACAGGACGGTGCATAATAAAGAAATAATTTTGCATCAGTGTACGACATACCAGTATCCCCTCACCTGGGATACAGTGTGTGCCAGCAGTTTTTCAATGATGAGTATAATAGGACGCAGCACGGGTAAATGCACAAGAAGTGTGGAAACTGGTATCCAGGTATCATTTCTCCTAATAAAGTATCACAGCTTAGACTGATTTCAAACTTCAGTTTTTCCTGTTTTATAACTCAAGGATAAATATGCCTTTAATTAATTTAACAGATGGCAAATTAAAAACCAATGTAAAACTACATTTTCTATCTAAAGTATTATCAGACTGTGAAATCCTGCAAGAGAGCTGGTAAAACCAAGAATTTAGCAAGGTTAAAAACTATCCAGTTACAGTGTTTCTCTTGACTGCCTTTCAGGCTTTTAATTAAGTTAGAATACTTGAGGGGTTTTGTTTCTAAAAGGTATTAAACCTTATGGGTTAAATCTGCAGTTGTCTTATTGTCATTACTTGACCTACAACAAAGGGTAAATTACTCTACAACTACTATATACCAAAGAATTCTTAAAGTGCACTATGATATGCCTGTTGTAAAGCGAAAGAAAAACTTCACTAGCTAGGGAAGAAGTGACCCAGTAACAGAATCTCCATACTAATGAATTTATTTTAAATACTAGATTCTCTTTGTTTCACCCAAATTTTAATGATGCTAAGTTTTCAAGTACATTTCTACATTAGTGGGAGGAACACTACTGGAAAACAAACTATGCAGTGTAATGTCCTGATTACTTTTTCTAGAAGTTAAAACATTAACAGAACAAGTTATGTCTAAAGCCTGAATGAACTACTGAATTCTCTTATAATTTATTATTATCTATTGAACTTCAAGATTGCTTGAACTTGTACCCCAGCTTGAACCTGCATCCCAAGCTTTGAAAAAAGGAGGTTCCCTCAACTTGGAACTAATTTATGCCAGAACATATGCTCTGTCAATTCTGTCAACATCACAGGCACAAGCCACAGAAGAGCACAACTGCCATTTGTGCTCACAGATCAGAAGACCAGTCCCAAGGGAAATGGCTGCCCTAGATACTTATATAGATAAACTTTACAAACTGAAAGTCATTCTTCCCTGAATAAGCTAAAGTCATTACACTTAACGGATGTGCCTGTAATCCCCCCTAAGAAAACCAGCAGCACAGGACACACTGTTCCACTCTTCAAAGCAGTCTGGGAGAAAGGAGAATAAATAAATAAGCCAGTAATCACCAATACTTATCATTTGAACATCAGGTACACACATAGGCACAGCATTTATCCCAATCTAATTAGTACATTTTAGGACTACGGTTGAATACTCTAAGATTAGCATTCATAGCACAGGCTACATAATAAGCATTTTAATGCATTAACTATTTATAAATAAACAAAAGAGCTTGCTTAGAAGACAGTCTGTCCAAATATTCAAATAGCTATATATGAATAATCAGCTAAGCAGTCCTTTTCAAAAAGCTCAGAATTGTGACCATAAAACTTTGTGAGCTGTCAAACGGCTTCAGAACTCTGAAGCATCAAGCCTGTTACTTCACAAAATATACCTCTGTATGGTATCACATCAGCAGTGGTCCTTAGCCGCTTAAGAAAGAGACAAAACCCCAAAAGTTTTCCTTCTACCATTTCTTTTCAGAGTCTTGACACTGTTGCAGGCACACATAAATGGGAAAGAACAACCCAGAGTAAGAATGCCTTCTTTGGCCATTCAGATCAATTTGGATTCAGACTGGGGATGACATGTTCTGTCACATCTATTTATTCATTCCTCTACATTTATTCAATGATAACAGACTTCAGGAGATGGAGAAGCAGCAAAGTGATAGAGATGTGTCTTAGTAATAAAGAAGTAAATACACCATTAGCACCAGTCCTCTCCCCCTAAAAAAATCCCATGCCAAATCACCCAACCCAAAGGCAACTTCAAGGTAAAAACCAATTTCTGCCTAGCTCAAAAGCAGTGAAATGAACAGACCTGGTCTATAATGTATGTCTCTATTTTACATAATACAGCCTTGTGGAAACTTCTTAGGAATAATAATAGTTATACCCAACACTTCCAGATATTTGTCTAACACCTTATGATACTCTGTGCTGCCTCATTTGACATACAGTCAAAAAAGTCTACTCCTGGTTCATAATCAATACAGTTAAAACAGGACCAACAAGTTATCTGGTAACACCCATGACTTCAGCTACCAAAATCTGCCAACTCTTTTTCTGCTGTCAAAGACAGTTTTCTAGTCAAAGCCTAGGCATGCTCTCATTCCCTGTGCAGTATCTGGGAAAGGAAGAAAGGACAACATGCCCTTAGAGAACTTGTCAACAGGTAGAGATGAGGACACCTTGTGCTAGAGCTTCTTCACCCTGAGCTACAGAATGTTTTTACTTAGAGATACGGGACATGCTAAAAATGCTGAAAGTGCCCATAATCTCACCTGAACTTTTCAAAGTTTTATTTTTGCACCCCCAAATAAAAACTCAAGTAAGATTACAATATTCATGGGTTCTAGTGCTGTGGGGAACAGGCTGATATCAGTCTCGTAATCCTAAAGTTACTGCCAAACACAACTATAAAGGATAATTATTACGATAGAATGAGCAGACTCGCATCTTAACTACCAAACCACAACTTTCTAGACCCAAAACACATCATTCCTGCTTCCCCATCCCATCTTCTCTTCCCCTCCTATCTAAACACACAAAACAATGAGTTAGGCTTCTGCTTTTTCAGAAAATTAAGAGGAATGTTTAGAATGCTTAACACCTATGAATTGTTCTTTTCAGCAATTGTTAAGAAAGGCAACTTATACATTATAATACAGAATCATATATATGACCTCTTTATACTTCTGCAGAAGCTTGACATTACATTATTGTTACACACTTGAGAGCTAAACTGCAGGTCCCTAGCAACTGCTTAGTACTGTAGTCTAGAAAAGCAGCTTTTAATCTTGACTGGAGGGGGAGGAAAGAAGGAAGCTTTATTAGAACTGTTTCAATAACTTTCACAACTTCAATTTCCAGCCAAAATATATTCTATCTCCAGTTAAGTATATTATTCAAAACAAAGTCAGTGAAATAAATCCCACATGGATTTCAGACCCATCCAGAACCAAGGTTCTTTCAGCTGCAGAACTACAGAGCTAGTTTTAAAATGGCTGAGCTTGTTTTGTCTTAAAAAGCTACTCAATTATTTAAAAGGACCATGACAGACTATGCCATGTAATCAAAAACTGCATTTCCCTTCCAAAAACCTTAAAAACATAGCATAAAAGAAAACAGTGCAGTTAGGAATAGAGTACTAGCAGCAATCACTTTACCCTTTTAACCAAGGTTTTTGTTCCACACCTCCTCTTTAATTACCATACCATTTTGACAGTTTCATAAGAATAACAGAAAACCCCTTACAACTACTTTTCAATGAAAATAATAACAAATGCCTGAAGAGTAGCTGTCCTACACACACAAATGATGTATAATTAACACCCAACAGTTGAGGCTTTGCCCATTGCTGCTAGTTACATAAGCACATGATTTGAATAACGCTCATTTAACTTGGAATCAAACCACCTGAGTTAAGCCCAGTCGTTCACAAAACCTGTCACTCCTATTAAAAAATCCATTTGGTCCCAAAAAGTCTGTTCAGTACATGTCCTGAATACCTCTCAGTATTTCTGTCCTTCAAAATTTTAGACCACAGAGACACGTTCCAGCCACAGAGAAAGGGATACAAAGCATTATGAACCAATGGTACAAAACTGACAAACATTTAAGTCTATTCCTTACAATGAATGGGGAGACGAGGAAGAGAAAGGAAAGGAAGGTGCAGTTTCAAAGCACTCAGGTGATTCTTGTATGGGTTCCTCATCCTATCTTATCATTAGGAGGGAAAAGGTCTTTGCTGACCTCAACATGTATAACCCTAAACACAACTAAATGACAAGACAATCAAACACAGTATATTCACTTACTCACTAGCCATCTAGGTGTCCAGAAAGGGGGTATTCATATCTTGATAAAAACTCATTATTCGCAGATGCTTTCCACTGATTAACAGCTCTAAATTTTCCCCGTGGTGCCATTTCTGAAGCCATCTGCCAAATCTTAACATCCTGCATTTTTGACCCCCTCCTCTTAGGAAAGAGCCCACTAAAAATTGTGTAAACCTCTATTTCAGGCATGTCCACTACTGGGCATAAAATTCCACATCCATGAGAATCTGGTCACACCATTTGTAGCAATCTCAAAATTAATCTCCAGCTTCTTTCTCATTTCCAACAGTTCAACTCCACATATCTTTGCTCCCAGGAGACAATTTTTCTATTCTCTAGATCTGCTTTTGTGACAAGCCCATCTCTTGTTCTTAACAAAGAATTCTCAAGTGTATAGATTTTTTTAACTGGATGAGTACTATCTCCAGTCTTCTCTGTCTTCGTTCATACTCATTATCCCAACTTTTTCTCTAACCTCCTTCTGTCTCTCAGGGGTAACAGTTTTTCCACGAACTCATTTAACCACATCTTTAATCCTTTGCAGACCAGCTACCATTTTTTCTGTCTTGCCACCTAATTTTGAGCTAGATTCTTTTACCTCTTAATTTCTAAATCAAAAAAGCTGTTTGTGTTTACTCTTTTTTCAGAGATGTAATGATCATCTTTTCACAAGTTACTCCTGTCACAAATTTTTTTTTGATAACTTTTCATATTAGGAATCTGCAATTTCTCAGGCACTGGAATGGGTTGCCCCAGGAAGTTGTGAGTGCTCCATCCCTGGCGGTGTTCAAGGCCAGGTTGGATGAAGCCTTGGGTGACATGGTTTAGTGTGAGGTGTCCCTGCTTATGGCAGGCGGGTTGGAACTAGATGATCTTAAGGTTCTTTCCAACCCTAACTATTCTATGATTCAATGAAGCTATGCACATTCAGGAAGAATGCTTTTACCTTGTCTGAATTACATTTCAATAACATTCATGANAGCGGGGGTCGGAACTAGATGATCTTAAGGTTCTTTCCAACCCTAACTATTCTATGATTCAATGAAGCTATGCACATTCAGGAAGAATGCTTTTACCTTGTCTGAATTACATTTCAATAACATTCATGAAATTTATCTTAAAACACACCCAGTAGTCTTTCTTTAAGTTATGGTCACAAATGTGTTTCTGAAGAGGGTGCAACTGCCAATAATTTTAAAGTTCTTAGCAAAACTGGAAATTTTCTTCCATTTCTATGAAAAGCTAAATTTAAGAAAAGTGGGAAGCTATCATAAGTTTCATAATATACTAACTTACATGCTTTGGATAAATCAAAATTATTAATAACACAGTCCAAAAATCTGGCCACCCCTTTTATCATACAGTTTCGTGTCCCTTTACTATTTTTATTTACTATTATGATGCCGACAAAATGTGAATTATTTAGGCAATGGCCTTTTTTCTAAAATGTAATTTGGTAATCATAAAAAAAAATAACGAACTTCAGAGATTTTCCTATGTTGCTACAAACACCTGCTAGACAATTAGCAGCAAATGGCAAAGAGCTGTTTTACATTCGGTATCTAGTTTGCATGTAGGTATCTGCAAGCCATCAAATCTGCATGAATATTTTCAAATATAATGGCCTTTGGCAAGAACTATCTGTTCTGCATTTTCTTAAATAGCTGCGTTACCATAATTGAACAGCCACAGGACTATGATCATATTTATCATTTTTTACTAGAACTGCATGTGTACAGATGTGAAAATAAAAAGGTACTCATGCAAATGAAAAAATATTAGCTTGCACCTCTTAATAGCTTGCATCTAGTTCAGGTCACATTTTACCATTATAAAACCTACTCCTGTTTGATTGCATTAATCTGAATTATTCCACAGACATTTTAAAGCTTTTTATTACTCTTCATGGTAACAATCTTTTTTATTTTTTTCCCTTTCAAAATTGGAGTCTTATTACTTTACCAACCCTACTCCTGTCTGAACATTCATCTCCACTCATTAGAACAAGCATCTGCTACAAACAGTATTAATGAAATACATATCAAGGGATACAGCAAGCCACTAACCACCTGGGTTAATCATTTTACAGTACAAAGTTGACATGCCTTAAACATACTGCTACAATTATCTTCTGCAGAGAGCAACTACTATTTCAGAAGCACAGTACTACAAAACTGGGTAAATTCGTAAAGCCATATATACCTTCTAGCTACTGTCAACATACAAGATATAGTTCATCTCATTAAAGCCAAGAGAAATGATTTTAGTAGTGGGAAATTTGCCCTTTGGATTTCTGTGCCTTATGAATAGCATTAAAATTATTTTTATAACACCAGGGGTTTGACAACTGTTCCAATAAATATAGAAAATTCATACCAAATGAGTCAGAATAGCTGCAGACTTAAGTGATTTATATTTTCATAGTAATAATTTAAAGCAATATGATTTTAGAGGTGTTTTTCCTCAAAAGTAAGAGTTGCATATAACATTTACATACACGCAAATAGCTGGCACAGAGGAAATATTTTTCCAAAGACAGACAAAACCAAGTGAGCTTCTAAGCTCTTTAAAGTTCATGTGTCTAAACCAGAGATGCAAATCTTTACAGAGGCATTTATAAACAAGAAGGGAGAAGTATTTGTTCACAGTCATTGCTCTTTGGAGCAAGCATGCCCCAGAAGGAAAGCAGGGGTGAGAAAAAGCTGGTGTGCCTAGCTGATGCTTATAAGGGCTCTGGAAACCAGGCACTGAATAAGCAAGACCACAGTGTAGGCACTAACTCTGCCAATCAGGGTAAAGCAACATAAGTCAAAAGATTTTGGACTCAAGACTCGAAGAGAATTGAATTGAGGAGGATGAGTTTTGACCCAAACCAGACTCAGACCCACACAGTTACAAAAGTGTGTAAGATACTACCCCAGTAAATTTCCCCAAAATATTTTATAGGGTCACTGTCAAATAATTGAAGTAATCAATTTCACATTTAGTCAATGCAAGATGCTAAAAAATGCTCTTTAATTTGGGAATTTTTTTTTCTCCAAAAAAATTATGGGTATAAAAATGCAATTATGCTAAGAACGCAAGAAAACATGCACAGTTCAACCACTGAAAAACAATAAAAAAAACCACCACCACCACCACCACCACCACAGCTCTTGAACCGGAAGGGTGAAAGTTCAGCTTCGGCTGAAATCTAGGAACAGCAAATGCCTTTGGAGAAAAACAAGAGTTGTCGCTGAAATTGCCAACGCTACCTGTCAATTAAAACAGCCTACAAATAGATGTTTCAGCCATGGAACCTCTAGAAAAAGACTGCTGCAGGAGATATTCAACAATGGTGAAATTTAAGAAGTTTGGCTAAGTTAAGCAGATATTGCTATTAACTGAAATGAGAACATTTTATTTAAGTGAGAAAGCACAGTAAAAGCTATTAATTAAGCACCTGCTTTTCTGTAAGACCATTCAGGTCAATGCAACAGCAGTGCTTTTTTCAAGCAAAGAGCAAAAAAAAAACAAAGTATGTAAGTCAAATAATATTGTAATAGGCAAACCCTAGACTGCTGCATCTAAACCACCCTTAACAGAATAGCTTCAGAGATATCGGATGACAGTGGTTTCACCTCCAGATAAAGTAAGCCAGGATCCATAAATGGGTCTCCACTAAATGATGTCTTAATATTAAATTCATGGAGGTCACGCCTGTCAACTCAAGTATTCAGAATTATTAATGAAAATCTGTTTAATTGCATACGGAGTCCAGATCATTGGAGAACAACAAAGTAATTAGAAGAACATCCAATGCAAAAACTGTTACAGTCATTTTTCATTGTTGATTAGGGTAGCTATCATGCAGTGTCTAAACATCCAAATAATAGCTCAGGTTTTCATCTTTAATCTCTTTTTCACAACATTCCTTCAGCTGAATTTCATTAACACTGGATCTTAGAGAGTAGCACCATTTTCTTCCCTGCATATACTTATCAGCCTGTGTATCTCCATAATTAACTACAAGTTATTATCTTTAGAGAAAATTTAAAATAACTGTTTAGCTCCCTCAGTTTCATTCTTCATCCATTCTGGTTTGTCACCATTTTAGAGCTCCAAAAACATAAACAGAATGTTCAAAATACTGAAAATTCCTACAAGACATTACACATGCACTCCTAATCTCTTTCACAAAAGACAGCCTTCCAGGTGCACTACAATTTTCTATATAATGATTCTAGTATTCAGAATGTATTTACCCTGCACATTTGAGTAAGAAAATAAGAATATTTCATAAGACTTCAATTTTCCAAATTTAAAATTTAAGTGACAAGACTCTTCAGGTCAGTTTAAGTTGGCTGAATTTACTTGCTTAGGCTCAGACGCGTTTGAATGCATTGTACTGCTCTGTGAATAAGACTGTATTTCCCAACACCATCCTTCTGTAATCTCTCATCCTGAGAATGCCTGCATCGTACCACTCAAGTGCTCATGCATACAACCAGCCAGTGTTAATAAGCCAAGTATTCCCACCCATTTCTTAATACTTGCATGCCATAATGAGTGCAAGCTTACTTTGTATTTTCACACCGTACACTGCCCAAGCTAATAAACCCTTGAAGAACAAACTCCACAGATGAGAGACAGCTGAAGGAGTTTGGGTTGTTTTGGTTTTTTTGTTTTGTTTTTTTTTTCATAGGACACAGCTTGTCCTATATTCTGAATTGTGCTGAATTCTGACTGACTCCATGTGGAATCATTTGGTAATTCTCATAGGACCCCAATTCCCCACATATTCCAGGATTTTCAGTATCTGGGATACTCCACTCTACTTACTAAAGATAACAAACTTAACAAAACAAAGAATGCAGAATGAACTTTAGAAAACAGCCACAGCCCACACTGCTTGTTTATTTAGTATCAAAACTTTACTTTGTTGTCTCAGCACATGGGAGAATGACATCCCAGTGCACTGCAAAACAAACAAACCAACCAACCACAATCATAAAAAAACAAAAAACCCCTCCTTTTTTCCCGTATCTATACACAAAACCAATATTTTAACTTCACCAGCCTGAAAACAAAAATTCTTGCCTCCCACTTTTGAAAGCATATATTTCGTCCACATACCCAATGCCTTCTAACTTGTACACATGTAAACACTTAACTCTTTTGCTAGTCTAAGCCACTACACACAAATGAGCACAAGAATCCTACTCTTACTGTGTGTAAACTCATTGCAATTGCACTTTCTCTGATCAAGTCAAAGCAGGTTAAAACCCTATTTATCTGCTCCAAGTGAATAAAAACTAAAGTCATTCTGCTTAGCACAGATTATAAACATTTAAATACCACTGTATGTAAAGAACATCTTTTAGAAATAAAAATCAAGCTATTGAAATGAATTTGTCACACAATTTGCATTCTTCCTGGTACTGAAACACTACTGACTGTAATGTAAGGAATTACATTATTAATTACCTGAAGGTAGCACCCACAACAAAAAGATAGGTTGTGATATGTATGGTATGAGTAGTATAGGTTAAAACATTTGTATTAATATCAGGGATTCTTGATTTTAGCTCTGAAACCAGAAATACTGAAGAAAACAGAAGCTTGGAGTATCTATCTCCACTTACGATGATCAAGAAAGATTTGTTTGTATGAGGAGACACAGTACCTCTTTGCAACAGCACAAGAAAACAGGGAACCTAACATTTGGTGTTTTATTTAAATGTGAATAGCAAATACTTTCTATACCTCATCCAAGCTGCTGAACGTAAAGGCAAGAGATCCTATATTACATGGCATTTTTAATGAGACAAAGCAATGAAAGAACACCTGATGAGACCCATGTTTAGACAACTGAGTTTCATGCAGTTGAGACCAATGTATAACCAGTTACAAGCACAGAAAAGTGTTTTGCCATTCTATGTTTGATGTGTGGAGTCTCTCCTACTTGGAAATGCTAACATGAGAATACTGGAGAAATCAAATACAAGCATGCATCTCAAATCAGTAATAACACCACTCAAGCAATCTGGTGTAGTGGAAGGTGACCCTGGCCATGGCAGGGGGGTTGGAACTGATCTTTAAGGTCCCTTCCAACCCAAACCATCCCATGGTCCTACACACTGATTCAATCAGACTGGAGTCTGTTACAAAAAAATGGCATGCCTACAGTCAATGTACAAGAACCGGTGAGGGAACATGAAACTACTGACTCTCTGGCTAACCAGAACTACAAACTTGAACGAAGGATCACAGTATGAATGCATTTCTAATACTAGCCAGCTTCTGAAGAATCAACTGGAAATTGTTATTTAGCTTTTATAAACAAATTATTTAGCTTAATAAACTTTTCCTGTTATCTAAGATGGTTCTAAGGCCTTGGTGGCCAGTCTTGGCTGACAGACAGGCAAGGGAGAATAGATATACATACAGGTCACTCTGTAGAACAGCTGCTAAAAAGAAACTTGGCCACAAACTTCAACAAATGTTGGGTAGCAAGAGAGCAAAAAAAAAATAATCTCTGGAGTCAGTTTTGTTGTTAGAATATGCTTTGTCCTTTCTACAAGTAAATTCACTTTCCTGAGAAAACACGAACCATCTACCCAATTTACTGGGAGTTTCTTTTTCATTTAAAATGAACTTACCGAGTGCCATCTGCTTTCCAGCTAACTTTGTATGGCTTCTGCTCCAAAAATTTAATATTTTGTTTGTCCATGGAAACAGGCTGTGCTCCAGGGAATCCTGACCTAAAGAAAAAAGAACCATGTTTGTTAGCGTTCTGCAATAGGAAAAAACGCATTGCCTTGTGTGACATTAGACTGAAGTCACACCTTGTACTAGACTTGCTGCAAGATTAACTTTGAGTTAGAACATCTTTGTCAATAAGCTAATTTGCAAGAGGAATCAAATGTCTGTCTGATAAGAACAAGTGTATTTGTTTATGATAGCATACTAAATTATGTGGAACTTCAAAGTTCTAACTTCGGAGGAAAAGATACTTGAATTCAAAATTACATGCACTAGAAGAGCTATAAACATCAGCAAGTTAGGAATCATTGTGATCATCAATCTGAATCATCAGCTTTGCAAAGGGAGAGTTCAGAATCCAAGATATTAAAACCAGCATTCTCATTAACACATTGAACACAAATCCAAGTTTGCTATAAATACCTTAATATTAAAGTGTAATAGTAGTTGTATAAATAAGTCTACTGCTTACGCACGCACTAAATTTTACACAGATACCTGGAATTTGCACAGCAAGAATGCACCTGAGAAAGTTTTGCTATTTCAATGGAAAAGCAGTTCTAGAATCTTAATATCAACAGCTGATAATCCCATTCCATAGTACAATGAAAGATCTTCATCTGTTTCACTGTTGAGTGTTTTTGAGGTTTGCTTTTTTTTTTTTTAAACAATACCATTGAAAAATAGTCATACCTGTTCTTATTTTTACAATGGGCTGTTTTCTTCTAAGAAACTAGAAATTACTGGAAAAAACAGAAACACTTCTTTCTAGACAGTATAAATAAACAAGTTCTAAATGTTCTCATACCCTTCCCATCCACAGAACTGCTGACATTTTTGCTGTACTCCTCCTAACTTTGGTTGTGTTGTCACCTGGGTCACACATTTAACTGTTACTCCTTCCAAGAAAATTGCACCCTAAATAGAAAAAAAAAAAAAAAATGAAAATTAAAAAATAGCATTTAAGCTTTCACAAAAGCAGATCAGAACATTCAATACAAGATTAAGTCTCCTTTTACACCTTGACCCTCATGAGCAATAACAACTTCAATATTCCTTAAACATTTACTCCCAAATGCCAAGACTCATCAGCTGAGCTTTGCCAGTAAACTCACTGGTGAGCCACATTATGAACCCAGGAACTCAAATGAATTATTTATGGGGGAAAAAAATAAAAAAGCAATTAAAAAAAAAAGGAGGAAAATGGTATGGGACAGGCACTGTATAGCAAGTGCTCTCTAGAAAGTTCCCACATGAAGCTACAGCATCAGTCTTACTCATTTTTTCATTTGTAACTAAAGTGGTTTTATTTGGAAAGCAGACACAGTATTATGAAGTATTTAATATTAAACTGATCACATATGGAATTTGCAGGGATCAAATTAATCACCCTTAGTACACAAAATATTATACAATAAGGTAGTGCCTGACATTTATTTGTGGATGAGAATTTGAACCTAACAATATTCTGACAGTGATGCCAATTTTTAAAGTGCCAAAAGGTATGGCCTCAAAATAAGTCAACTGGAAACTAACGGCAAAATTGACCTATGAAATGTTAAATAATCTTTTTTCATATATACATATTATTTCTAGACTAGCAATTCCATACTGTCCTTGATTCATGGAAAGTAAGAGCTGCTCACTAAGAGTAAAGATCTAACATGCAAGACATACATAAGCAGTCTGGTAATTGGTGAACTAAAGTCACTGGGAAACATCTTTAGGCATGAGGAGCTCAGTGGGTTTTTTTCAAACAAAAATATCACCACTTTTCTCACTTCAAATCCTGGAGATGCAAGCTTTCAATTAAATATAGTCTTTCTTTCAGACCTAGACAGTAATTCCAATACAAGAAGAGCAATTACATGGATTTCTGCTCTATCTGGGTGAACTACCAAGTTACATGACTCAAAACTTAAACTTACACTGTAGGGAAAACAATGGAAAGAATGAGGGTACATGCAGCAGCAAACTTAAAGGATTCTCAGTTGATCTGAGACAAACTTCTTAACAAATGAGAAAACAAGAACAGCTGGTTTGTAACAAAATATTTGTGTAAAAACATACTTGCATATTTTTATTCTCAATACAAACCAGATCACTGAAGTGGAGGTGGTCTCCTGAATGCCACACAAAAAGCATATGCACAGATCAACAATACTGAAAATAAAGCTCTAAATGACTTGTATAGTCCAGAAAAAAATGATGCTGAGTGGAATAAAACAAATTCTGCACAACAGAACACACTAAAGCCATCAGATTTACAAAGCTACAGAATTAAATATTTCTATACAGATCCCAAAGCAATCATATTTCAAAACTCAAATTCTCAGTACAGACTAAGAAGTTCAAAGCATGACGTTTCACCTGTTAAGCTATGAATCCTGCACATGAAGATATAAATATTTCTTATCTGTTTTCTAAAATGCTTGAAACTTGCATTATCAAATCTAGCTGCCTACTGCTGCCTTCTTTTTGCACACACCATGGCACTTACCCGTGCTCTACTCTTGAACAAGTCTAGGAACTATGTTAGCAAAAATAACATTAGAAATTAGCAATTTTCTGCCAAATTGGCATCCTAAACTAGCTCACCACAGGATAAATCAGCACTAGTGCCAGCACAAGGGAAGCAGAAGGACTATGGAGTAAAGGGAAAGCAGTTTTCAGTACAGCCTGCATTTAGTAAAGACAGGCTCAGTTGTATCAGTATCAGCAAATTGTATTCTGAGAATAGTACATCCTAAAGAAATACACTAGTTCATAACCTTAATTACGTTAAGTTCCACAGACTTTCGGCCCATCACTTATTCCATATTACTGTTGTGGGCACCAGCAGGTGTAACAGCATACAGGTGACTTGGCGAGGGAAGCAAACAGCTACGTAATGCTGGCCAGCATGTTGTCTGAATTCCAAGTAAGTGGTTAAGAGCACCACATAATAAAGAAAGATAGTCAAGCCTTGCTTCTCAGAATACTGGCAGAGTGTGATGGCAGTATAACTGCTAAGATTAAAGCAAAAGGCAGGCAACAGGAAAGATTTTCCAGAAAAGCCACAAACAAGAAATTGGTGCCTGCCATTTCAATGTGTCTCTTGCAAATTATCTGCCTCAAGTATACTCACTTAGCTAAGGCAGAGCCCTACGAAAACAAGGTGAGTCACCATGCTTGGCTAACTCAGCACTCTAGGTTTCAGGACATTTCCTTGGATAAGGTGCCAGAACTGAGCCAGATAACTGTGGTGTAGAAAGCGCATGTGAGCCAACAGTCCTGGTATGGAGGAAACAGGACAGGGGAGAACGCAGTGCAAAGATGTGAGAGCACTCAGCGCAGCAGAAGCACATCACGCCCTCAGCACTGCTATTAAGCCAAAAGTGCCAAGCCCTGATGAATCCAAGGTAACCTACACATACTTAGTATCTACACCCTTGCGCAAGCTCAACACCATCTGCACTGATCAAGTTCTCATTGATCTGTATCCCTCCACCCATCACTTCAGCTGAAGATGTGGCAATGGGTTTGGAAGATCATAAATACCATCTGGAGGAGTGGCTCAGTGGGAATAACCCCACACACACACCTCCCAGACCCTAGTGCCCATCACCAGGCACAGGCAACAGCCACCTTCAGCTACCCAGACTTGACTGAGCGCCAGTATGCTCAGCAGAGGACAAGAAACATTCCAAAGCATGTCAGAAAGAGAAAGAGCCCGCATCTTCTAAAAGAGAAGAAGGGAGAGTCAGGGAGTTACAATGATCAGCTTAAATTTAATACCTAGAAATACAAGACCAAATCACAAGAACTGCCTCTAGGCATTTGCAAGTAAAAATGGTACACAAAATCATACCGACTGTCACTCCGTAACAAGTGTTCAACAAATCACTTGGTTCTGGTGAAGAAAAAGGCTTCACAGAATTGGGAGAAGCAGGAAATATCACATATTTTGATGTGTGCTTGGTTTTGTTTGCTCATTTTGTTCTCAGAACTCAGAAAACATGAGGTAGATGTAACTTCTATAAAAAAGAGCAACTTGTCTGAAAACCAGATTCAGAGTTAGTTTCACTAATAAAATGGAAGAATGTATTGAGGAGGATCTGTGAAGTCTGGTTTAGGTATAAAAGAATTAATTTATTTTCCCTACATTTCCCATTAGCATATTCTTATTTTCATTAAATCTGCAAGTTTAGTAACAGGCATACAGACTGTTATGGTAGCTTAAGAATTCAGTGTTATCCCTAATTTTAAGAACAGGCTGGAAAAAACACTGTGCAATTCAGTATAAACAAAGTTCCGCACTCAATAAAGAATAAGCAATTATACAAACACACACTGGTAGATAATTAGAGAAAAAGATATGGAGGCAGCAAGAGACCAAAAGCTCAATTAGTATTATTCTGTTTTGTAAAAGACAATTATATTAAGATATATAAACAGAAGTATTAGCCTTAAGACATGTGAAATTAATTCCTCCCTATAAAGCACTAGGATGGCCTCAGCTAGAGGCTTGTGTTCAATTATAGGCACCACTGTCTCAAAAAAATGTGAGTCAACATGACAGAATACAAAAAATATTATGAATGGTCGAAAGTATAAAAAAAAACATAGAATCATAGAATAGTTAGGGTTGGAAAGGACCTTAAGATCATCTAGTTCCAACCCCCTTGCCATAAGCAGGGACACCTCATGCTAAACCATGTCACCCAAGGCTCTGTCCAACCTGGCCTTGAACACCGCCAAGAGAGGTGTTCTACATGCACTACAGGAAGAAGTTACATCCTGGTTTCAGCTGGGACAGAGTTTATTTTCTTCCTTTTAGATAGTACACTGCATTGGCATCTGATGTGGGAAAAGAGAAGGCTAAAAAAGAAATTACACCCATATTTATGTACTCAAGTACATAAAATGCTGCTGCAAAACCAGAAAACAACTCATATCTGTCAAGATGCCCATGGGCAGAAGAAAATGTACAGGGATTAACCTCTGACAAAGATCCAGCTCACACATAAAAAGTTTGAAGGTTCTGGCTCAGAATTGCAACTTTTTGTCCTATTTGCAAAATTTTCTAAAGAATTTTTTTCCTGAGGTGAGATTCTAAGTGTCAGTTAACAGTGACGCGTCAATGCTACAATTATTATGGCATGCACTGACAAAGTCAAAACATGTTTGGATTTCCTGTGTAGAATCTGAGACTTCAGCAAACAGGTTTGCTGTTACCTGTTAACTACGTTTGGGTGATGACAAAGGAAACTGTAATGGTATTATGTTCTAACAGTTCCCACACTTTCTGTAGCATAGAAAAGAAAGGCTGTCAAGACTTCCTGACATCAAATTACGGCCGTTTTAAGGAAACATGCTGAAGTAAAGCTCCTCACATCCAAGATGGAATTTCTGAGATGGACAGCGTGATAACTTCACTTTGCTGGAAAGCTGGGCAGTTGTTTATTACCTCCTCCTCTAACTCTAAACTTTTCTTCTGTCCACACAAAGATTTGGGTCAAAATGAAAATATTTCAGAACACCACTATCACTAAAGCCACCTCTAGTTTGACACTGTCTATCCCTAGGTGATCAGAGCCATATTAGAAGGCCGAAATCATTTACTGCAGGAAATCAACATAATGCTGAAAATTTAGCCCTTCAGAAAGCAAAATAAGAAAATCTTAGCAAGAGGTATTTACCTGATAATCATTCCCCTTTTGATCGCCTATTTACAAGGAACCACAAATAGACTGTATCCATCTCTACTGAGTTAAGAAGCAGTCCAATCTGCCAGCCAAGAACCATCGTAAAGAATTCTCCCCGTTCCTCCTCTTCATGTTCCTCCAGAGCTGCAAAACTGAATTATACGAATATGCATATTAACTAGATGATTCTTTCTTTCATAAATTCTCTAACTCTCAATTAACTTTTCATTATTAATATGCTTATTCGTATAATATAGCTTCCAGCTTTCCAAAAACCCTATGGTGGCAGTTAAGAAAAAGCCTAGGAAGCCAATATCACGACTCCTGTTAAACAGACCAGTTGTTTTATACTTCCTGAAAAGAGGCTGTCATTGGACGTCACCATCATACTTCATTTGCTAATACATTAAAAAGCAACTAAAAACCCAAAAAGTTTTGAGGTTTCAGCCCAAGTAATGTATTTAGATACAAAAGTTTTATTGCAAGGCTGATGGAGGTAGTGGCTATACCCCTGAATATATTTTTACTATGGCTTTTCACAGTGTGGGCAATTTTTTATTCCAGCTCATGGACTACTTGAAAGTTTTCAAAGTTCACTTTGCTTCTGTGGACTACATTTTGTATTCCTTTCAGGCTATTTTCTTCCATCTGTAAACAACGTTGAGCAGCTGCAGTAACAACAAACTGCACCTTTGCAGCATATTTCATATGAGGATTTTTAAGTGTTTGCAAACGAACATGCTTCAGCACTCAATAAGTCAGTATTACACAAAAAGAACTGAATGTATTTTTGCACTCAGCAACATTTTCCCCTACTTTACCTGCAGATGAAAGCAAAAAAAAAAAATTAGGAATTTGGAGAGAACTGAACCATTAGTCTTCAGATGACACAAGTATATTCTTTGTACTTGAGTATTAGTTCTGTATTACGGTAACTACAATAACTCGCTTCATAATTCACAATTATGCAAATGTCAAAATAATCATAATAAGTGATCAGCCATATTTCTTATCATTATACAGTTAAAACAGCTTTGAAAAATACATAACTTCAAAGCTGCCTTGAGGGTTATAAGCTCATCTTGCTTTTTGCTAATCCTATTCTCCATCATCCAATATTTCCAGAAGTAAGAGTATTTACCAAAATGAGCATTGAATTTTAAAGACTCTGAATTTCATCCACATGGCTACAAAAAATAAGTAAAAACTATTTACACACTCCACTCCCCCATAATATTTCACCTCTAAAGACAAGAGTAAATAATTAAAAAGTGCTTTACTATCCCAACTCAAACTTTAAAAGAAATCGTTATATTACAGAAATTTTAAGTCCTTTTTACAACAGAAATAGCTGAGGTATTGATGTTAAACTCTGCGTTTCATATAGGAAACATAAGCAAGCTTACAATGAATCTAACAGATCTTCCTGGTTAGAGACAATACTACAGGTCCTCATTTGCAAGAGCACTGATGATTGTATAGCACGTATTATGTAGTAAATGATGACTATGAGTTTATGAAATTAAGTTTAGCTTTTTGAATATTAAGTTCTTAATCAAAAATACCAGTTTTAGGCGTTCTTTTCTCCTCTTGCCAAAGGAAGCACTTGATGATCCAGGTTCTGATTCTTGGCCTCCTGTTTTGCCATTATCATCATCCTCCTCTTCATCATCATCAAAGCACCATTCTGGCAGCTCTGGTGGGGATGGTGCATCATCTTCATCTCCATAACGACGAAATAATTCCTTCAAATAGTCCCCCTTATAAATACCTGGCGGTCTAGCCTGAGCAAAAGTAGCCACAGCAGCCTCAATGCTGTCAAATAAAAATTGAAAATTACTCTGGATGCTTAATTTACATGTTTGGTAAGACACGACATGACTAAAACATTAAGATTTATTGGACTGAGAATTACAACAAACTCCAAACTGGTAATTGCAAGAACATTCATAACTTTTGAAATATCATGCTTAGATTAGCCTGGTAACAGCTGCACTTGCACAAGATTCTGCATGCACTGCTTATGTTCTCAGAACTGCTGCTTGCACTGCTTCACCCCCTTACTGTAGCTGATTGTGTTGTGCTGGTCACCTAATTAAAACTTTTATTATTGCTACAGAAAGGAATGGATGACACATAGATAAGTACATAAGGACTGAATGAAGACAAAAGAGACTAAAGAAAAAAGATGAACAAACTTAATGAAGAAAACTTCAAGTTTTGAAATTCAATTATGGCTACATTTTTTTCTCCTCTAATAATTATCTTCCCTTTCATTAGAGGTTTTGCCATCACACTACAAAAAAGCATCCTAATCTTTTGAAATTACTTCTCTTTCCAGAAGTTTTTCATAATAAATAAATAAATAAATAAATAAATCTGTCATTCAGAAACCTTTTACTATGGAGTTTAATAATCTTATGCTCTTTAAGAAACTGCACACTAGATCACAAAAAGAAATAGAAACTAGTCATGCACTTTGGCTAGCCAACAGGAAACCGAGCACAGCACAAGGGCCAACCCTAACAAAATGTTTCAACAGAAAACACTGATCATACAATTTATGATGGCTGGGTGAAGCAGTAACACTCCATGGATCAACACTTAGAAATCTTGCCAGATAGAAGAGAGAAGAAATCACAAAGGGTACATGGCCCTGTTTGGCTTCTTAAAACTGGAACACAAGTTTTTTCAGACAGACTTTTTCAAATTATTCTTTTCAGGTAAGAAAACAGCGTGTCACTGGAGCAAGGAAAACATTCAGCTAAAATGGAAAAAAGAATTTAAGTACAAAAGGTGCCTTTTTCTTTCCCCCACCCCCCCCCGAATCTGCACAGTATGGGGAGGAGAAGAGAACTTTGAGGCAAATTTCCCAGAATAGACAGTAACACTTCCTAAGAATCAGTAAGTTTGGTTCTCTCTTCTTATCTTTGGAAAATGTTTGTTTTTTCCTCTCTCTAGAGTGGAAAATGCTTTATTAGATGGCCATCAGATCTCAGAAGTGAACACTAAGAATCTGAGTTATAGTAGGTGCTTTTTTCCCCATTCTGTTTTCTAAAGACTCTCTAATTTCTTCCTCACAAGACATTTTTTATTTTGTATTTTTCTTAAATTGTTTCACATCTTCTGTAATCAATGCCATTGATCACATGACATGATTACATGAAATGACAAAATCAACCAAAAGGAATGGGGCCTGAAGTCGCCCAAATGATATTAGAACTTTATACTATATTGGAATTGGTGGCAATCAAAGCCAAAAGAGGCAGCATAGATTTCAAGCACAGAAACTTAGCTGGAAGAACATTTTGCAACTTCTAGAAACACAGCAGTCTTTGGGAAAATGAGTTGTGAAAAGCAGAATCAAGTAAGGTTTCTATCCACTAGCTGAAGAGCTTTCAGTCTGGATGACCTTTCTTTAAACTAACTATAAAATATATCTCAGTATTCACAATACATCATCAGCACTCGACATCATAGGCTAGAGGAATGAATATGAATGGACTTTTCCATCAGGAAAAACTTATTTCCTCATGAGCAAATAACAGTGCCTTATTTTAAAGAATGATACAGCAAAGTGGATTTATCTTGATACAGCACTTAGCATTAACTACCCTGCCAAATTTCATTCCTTTGCTGTGGACATTTTCCCCAATCAAGTGATATCTGGGTGTTCTATTAACAAAAGAGATGAAACTTGATACAACTACCTGAATTAAGCAAAAACAAAAAAAAAAAACCAAACCAGTAAGACATGGCTATTAAGTTTCAAGGCTTTTCCACAGAGGTTTGAAAATAAAGAGAGGCTGCATAAAAGCAAAAGATTCAAAAAGATTCAAGTGCATTGCCTCTTCAGAACAAAGGACCAATTCTAACTATTGCATGCTGCTTTTAAATTGTTAGAATAAAAGTATACAAATTTTCTAGTTCATTGGAACAATCAGAATCATACTATAAAAGATACCTTTATCTGCATCTACTTCCTATACTCAGCTAACATCCTGCCAAGATTCAGGCACCCCCTACTAATGGTGTTCTACCTCCATTACTCCAGTACCTTTATTCCAAGTTTACTAACGGACAACAATGACCTAGTTCTTTGCAAACAGCTTGCACGTACATGCTAAGCACCAAATAAATGCATGCCCAGTAAGAAGAAAATGCTGAAACAAAAGCAGAACATTCTTCACTTAAACGACCACAGAAGAAATATTATCAGAATGCTAAGGGGTCTGTGAAGAAAGAGGTGTTGCATGGGACCCCGTTAGCGAGGAAACTGTATTTTCTCAGTACTCTCAAACATGCAAAAGTCATGCCCACCAGCATGGTGCAGGCATGGTTTTTTTACACTAACATGATTTAAACAGACCACTACTCTTTATGAAGGAACCAACATATTTAGATTATAAAAACAAAAAAGAACCCAATTCTGCTGAGTCTGTACAGAAGCATGGTATGGACTTTAGTCAAAAAACAAGCTGGAAACAAAGACTTTGTCTCCCCCTTGACCCTTCAGAAGCAAGTATGCCACTCTGCTGGTTTTCTAGCTAATGTCTGCTCTTAAGAACTCAAAGATCCCCAAAACACCTCCATGCAAACCTACATGGAAAAAGATTAAAAAGTAAAAGAAATAATCTTTCAGACATCTCTGAAACTCTACATTCTTACTCAAAATACGGGACACATCACAGGGAAGATGTGTACAGCACAATGCACACACTCCTAAAAGCCCACACACAGCAGGTACAGCTGACTCTTGACCTACTGGACCTGGAAAGCTCAACTGAAACATGCTAAACTACCAAGGCATCAAGATTAGTAGGCAGTTTTAAAATAACTAACACTGAATACATTAGGAGAGCTGCCAGAATAATGACTAAAACATACTGAAGATGCTTTTGGTAACTTTCACAAATCCCCAAGAATTAACATTCGAAGTTACCTCCAATCCAACTTCTCAACCAAGAAGGCACAGATCAGAAATCCAGTTCTATTGAAACCATGTGTGCAATGGACACCTAGACAAGACAAGAGAAGAGTATGATCATTTGCAAGTAGTTTTGACAAACACAGAATCACAGAATCAACTAGGTTGGAAAAGACCTGTAAGATCATCAAGTCCAACTGTTACCCCAGGGCTGTAAAGGTTACCACTAAACCATCTTACTGAGGGCCTCATCTACACAGTTTCTGAACACCTTCAGGGACGGTGAGTCCACCACTTCCCTAGGCAGCCTGTTCCAATCGCTGATTACCCTCAGATATTGTCTAAGGTGGATGTTTTGCTGACCTCCTTCCTGGCTTCTCCAAGGATTGAAAATTCAATCATTTTGCAATCACTTTGCCCAAGAGGGCCTCCAACCATCACATCACCCACCAGTCTTTCTCTGTGAACAGCAGATCTAGCCAGGCATCTCCCCTAGCTGACTCACTAACCAACTGGGTTAGGAAGTTAGCTTCCACACACTCCAACAACCTCCTGGATTGTTTCTTCTCTGCTGTGTTGTACTTTCAGCAGACATCTAGCGGGTTGAAGTCTCCCACAAGAACAAGGGCAAACAATTGTGAAACTTCTCCCAGTTGCTTGAAGTTGCTTCATCTGTAGTAGTTTATAACAGACTCCTACCAGGTTATCTGCTTGGTTAGCCTTCCCTTCACTCACAAACATTCAGACTTCTCACTCACACCATTGAGATGAAGGCAGTTGATGCATTCCGACATACAATGCAACCCCACCACCTTTTTGTTTGCCTATCCCTTCTGACGAGCTTGTAGCCATCCACTGCAGAACTCCAATCATGCTATGCATTCCACATCTCTGTGATGGCAATTATGTCACAAATTTCCTGTATGCTTTAGTTTCACAAGTGTTTTTTTTTTTTTTTTTGGATCCTTTTACCTTCATCAGTAACATTAAAGACTTATGTACCTTCCCATCAAGGTAGCCCAGATCACATAAGGCACATAAGCCTAAAAGCCATTTATTACATTCANCAAGTTTTTTTTTTTTTTGGATCCTTTTACCTTCATCAGTAACATTAAAGACTTATGTACCTTCCCATCAAGGTAGCCCAGATCACATAAGGCACATAAGCCTAAAAGCCATTTATTACATTCATTCTGCAAATTATTAGCAACAAGAGTATAGGATACTTCAGTTTATCCCAATTCAAGAGCACTACCTTACTGCAAATGAAATGCAGCTAATACAGATAAGTTTCAAAACATTTTTTCATTACTGCTCCAATGCTTATGGGAAGATAATGCAATCAAATTCAATAGTTGCATTTTTAGTGAATTCAACAAGCATAACATTCATTTCACACCATCAGGCATAAAAATTATGTCCAGATTACCTATCTGAAACCTGAAAGAGGTGTCAGTAGACCACAATTCTATTTCAAATTTGCTATTACCATGCTAAGAGCAGACTTCTTAATTTGAAAAAAAAAAAAAAACCCACAACAAGAAAAATACGCAACAGTATAATCACCTTGGATTACCTATCTTTTCAATGTCAGAATAAACGAATTAAGTCTTCAGCCTCTATTTTATTGAATTCATCCCCCAGTGAAAGGAGGGGAAGTCAAATGCATTGGAATTTTTTTTATCTCAAGGCAACAGCACCATCTAGTGATAAGTTAGCCAGCCTAAAAACCTGTGCTGTTAAAAATAACGTGAAGGATTCCAGCAAGACACTGCCTCTTCCTCATACTGTTTAAACAACAAATATCAAAGGTTCCGCTAACACCTTGCACAATTATTCTTTACATTCACATATTTTTCAGTTGTGACCACAGAATCGTTCAGGTTGGAAAGGACTTGTAAGATCATCAAGTCCAACAGTTAATGCCAAGTCCATCACTAAAACATATCAGGGCCTCATCTACACATCTTTTAAATACCTTCAGGTATGATGACCCCACCACTTCCCTGGGCAGCCTGTTTCAATCCTTGGCAACCCTTTCAGTGAAGACATTTTTCCTAATATCCAATTCAAACCTTCCCTGGTGCAACTTGAGGCTGTTACCTCTTGTCCTATCAGTTGTTTCTTGGGAGAGACTGACACTCACCTCACTACAGCCTCCTTCCAGGTAGTTGTAGAGAGCAAGAAGATCTCCCCTGAGCCTCCATTTCTCCAGGTTAAACAATCCCAGTTCCCTCAGCCACTCCTTATCAGGCCCTTCACCAGTTTTGCTGCACTTCTCTGGACATACTCCAGCACCTCAACGTCTTTCTTGCAGTGAGGGGCCCAAAACTGAAAACAGGATTCGAGGTGCAGCCTCACCAGTACCCAGTGCAGGGGGATGAGCACTGCCCCTAGCCCTGCTTGCCACACTAATTTTGATACAGGCCAGACTGCTGTTGGCATTCTTAGCCACCTGGGCACAAGCTGGATCATGTTCAGTGTCTGTCAAGTAACACCGCCAGGTCTTTTCCTGCCCGGCAGCTTTCCAGCCACTATTCCCCAAGCCTGTAGCATTGCTGCAAGAGGTTGCTGTAACACAAGTGCAGGACCCAACACCGTAAAACAAGTTATTTTAAGCTAGTACTACTTCTCTATAGGCTGAGAAAGCTGGGACTGTTTAGCGTGGAGAAGAGAAGGCTGCATGGAGACCTCATAGCAGCCTTCCAGTAGCTGAAGGGGGCCTATAGGGATGCTGGGGAGGGACTCTTCATTAGGGACTGTAGTGACAGGACAAGGGGTAACGGATTCAAACTTAAACAGGAGAGGTTTAGATTTGATATAAGGAAGAAATTCTTTCCTGTTCGGGTGGTGAGGCACTGGAATGGGTTGCCCAGGGAAGTTTTGAGTGCTCCATCCCTGGCAGTGTTCAAGGCCAGGTTGGACAAAGCCTTGAGTGGCATGGTTTAGTGTGGGGTGTCCCTGCTTATGGGCAGGGGGGTTGGAACTAGATGATCTTAAGGTCCTTTCCAACCCTAACTATTCTATGATTCTATGATAGTTAGCAAAGTAAGTTGAGCAGCAATTCATTTAATACTTATTCAGACAAAATGTTAANCCCTGCTTATGAGCAGGGGGGTTGGAACTAGATGATCTTAAGGTCCTTTCCAACCCTAACTATTCTATGATTCTATGATAGTTAGCAAAGTAAGTTGAGCAGCAATTCATTTAATACTTATTCAGACAAAATGTTAATATCTATCTTTTTTTACATATGCTCCCCTGCTCTGCAAGTATTTCTTTTGGTTTTACTGGAGATCCAAAAAATGCCTATGAACAGTAGACTGATAAAACTTATCTGCGTAAACAGAAACACATATAAACTGTATCAGGGTCGGGTTTTGTGCCAACCCCAACAAACTTGCCTTCTTACTGAAGCAAGGCAAAAACCATAACAAATTTCTTGTATGCCTCCATTCTAACCATTTAATAATAATATAATATTAATAATAATAATATTTAAATAAATAAATTTAAATAAATATAATAATATTTAAAGTGAATTTTAGCTTCTTTATAGAATTTATTCCTACAAACATTTCTCCATTGTTTTCTGCTTAAGCAAAGCTTCTGCATTTTGTTTCCTTAAGGTTGGCAAGCATGCTCCAGTCCTTCAAGCTGCAAAAATAAAGTTTCCATCCTCTATTGTTTTAGCTGAGTAGAAAATTGTGTTCAGCTATCATTCACATTTCAGTCTCTTTTCATGTCTAATCTTGACACTGGAAATTAAATTGCTCAAAATTGCTATCAGTAAGTCCTGTAACTGTTACTGCTACCAAGAAGGTTAAGTCAATAATTTTACACACATGACGAAAGATAAGAAGCACATCAGCAATGAGAGCAACAGCTTGGAAGGGAAAGATCACTGTAATATCGCTGCTGCAGACTGCTTTCACTTTTGATATAAACATCTTCCACGCCAGTCTCCTTAATGCTTTGTCACAAGTAATAAGTGCCCAGAATCAAAACCAACTTTTCAGTAACTAATGAAAGGGAAACGGAAAACCCTTAATTTCTCTTTTATTGTGAAAGCCAAAACCACAGGTTATCTAAAAGTCTTTTAAGCCTCATTATTTTCTCCTTGATTATAATTGACTTTTTTTTCTATAGAGATAGAACCATCTACATAATATAAAAATATTCAAAAAATTCATAGAAGTCAAAAAGTTAGTGACTCAATGCTAAAAATGGCATTTTAAAGTTTGAAATATCAGTTAAATGTGTCTACTATTTATAGGACATTACCATGCTATCCATGCTCCATACAAATTGCTGACCATAACAACATCTCAAGTGCTGAAATATTGTTGGAGAACAAGGGGGAGGAACTGTGAAAGGAGAGTGGAAAATGAGGAACTGCTAAATGAGAGTGAGTGGGATCAGTCATCCAACAGTATTTCAAGTTCTGGTGCGAGCTCTGAAATACTGCTGATGACTGATCCCCCTCACTCACATTTAGGAGTTCCTCGTTTTTCAGATCAAATACTTGCATTACAGTTCAGAAAAGAAAACATAGGTCTCAAATTAAAATTGTATTCTACGTGAAATAAAGAAATAATAAAGTACTTAAAAGAAAATCTTGTGAAAAAGTGTGAGCCCAAATTAAATCCCTCAAGCACTGGAGAAAAAAAATAAAACTCAGTGGTATCCTGTGACAGGGCAGGAAGCAAAGGGCACAAACTGAAACACAGTAAATTGGGTTTAAACATACGGAAAACAAAAAACCCTGTATATTGTAAGGGTGAACCGGAAGAGGTTACCAGAAGATATTATGGGGTCTCCAAGTTTGGATATGATCAAAACCCAAAGGGGCACAGTCCTGAGCAAGCTGCTTTAGCTGGGCCTACTTCTAAGGAAGGGCAAGTGACTAGCTGATTTCACCAGGTCCCTTCCAACAACCTCAGCTACTGTACAATTCCATGATTCCATAAAAATCCAGAACTATATGAACATATGGGCTTGTTACCAATGAGACCTACACAAACAACTGTTCCATGCACTCCTAAGTCGCACAGACACTCAGATTCAGGAAGGTTGCATAATTATCATCAAAAAGGGTTGGGAACAACACCCATTCTGACTCTAGAAACTCAGCTACGAAGTAATTTCTTGTTTCTGACAGTTTACAGATAAACATTAATATGCTCAACAGAAAACAGAATAAAATCATTTTAACTAAACCTAGAAGCTACCCAAATTGAATGGAGAACTCACTTTACTCTGGGTGGAAAAAAAAAAAAAACATTTATCCTTTGGAACATTCAAATTTCCACTGCTGAACAGGACACCAGAAAATAAATAAATAAATAAATAAAAACCCCAAGTTGGAAAAGACTTGCAAGATCAAGTCCAACCGTTATCACAGGAGTGCCAAGTCCACCAGTAAACCATGCCACTGAGGGCCTCATCTACAGAGTTTCTGATAACTTCTAGGGACAGCGATTCCACCACTTCCCTGGGCATCCTGTTCCAATGCCTGACCACCTTCTCTGTGAAGAAATTTTTCCTAAACATCCAATCTAAACATTCCTTGGTGCAAAACTTGAGGCTGTTTCCTCTTGTCCTATCAGTTGTTACTTGGGAGAAGAGACTGACACCCACCTCGCTCCATCCTCCTTTTAGATAGTTGTAGGGAATAAGGTCCCCCCCGAGCCTTCTCTTCTCCAGACTAAGCAACTGCAATTCCCTCTGCTGTTCCTCATCAGACCTGTGCTCCAGATCCTTCACCAGTTTCATTACCCTTTTCTGGGCACGCTTGAGCACCTCAAAGCCTGTCTTTCAGTGTTATCAGCCACTTCATGAAATGTGCTAAAGAATCTCTGATCATTCAGCTACCAAATATGACTTCAAATAAACCAGACCATCACAAGCCAAAACAATACATAACCTCCATTTCTACAGGGAGAAGTCTCAAAACCACAATGCAAGTATTATGTATTTGTTGCCAGTTCTTAAGCCTGTGTATATACATGAAATTGACAGCTGTAATCAAACTGATCAATGGAGAAACATACTAGTTTCTGAAGTAAAAGCATCAACTCTCTACATGCATAAACACTGTACTGAGGAAATTCCTTTGCTTAGAGTTTTAAGAGACTGCAGTTATGAGTAAGTATGAAATAAATTAACAGTAAAAATGAGTGATGGATATAAGATGGATATAAGACATACCTATGAACTCTGAGGGATTCTTATCACTGAAGTGTTCACATACACGAATAAATGTTTCTGTATTTTCAGGTGTAGGGCATTCACCATGCCTGAAAAACACAGGAACACACAGATTAGGAGTCAGCTGGGGGAAGGGGAAGAGGAAAAAGAAAAAAAGCTACTTCAGTGCGATCTTTCATATTAAAAGCTAAATATTTAAAAAGTGCTAACAACTTACCCTTTACACTGGAGCTTTATATATTTAATCCCTTCTTTTTCTATATCGTTTCTATCATAGAATCTAGTGGTGTTGGTCAAGTCTACCAGTAAACCCATTTTAACCTAAAGAAAGACCAAACAAACCAAAGTATGAGGTTCAAATATTACTGCATAAATATTAACAGCCAGTAACATCCAAACTAAAATAAACGGCAGGCTACAGCTGCATGTTTAAAAATTCTTACATATTGCATTTGTTCACATAATCTGTATTTTAGCACCACAGTTGTTTGTGTTTCTTTGTGAAACCTGGTGTCTGAATTAGCACTAGCCATCAGTGCAAAAACCTGTTTGTCCCCACCAATGTTTCTAAGCAAGACAGGTCTGCCAACAGCAAGAAGTATCTGGCAAAGAATTATTTTAATGTGTTAAAAGACAAGAAAGATGGAGTCAGGTGCTCTTAATGCTTTAAGCAAAACAGTATTAAACACTGACACAGTGGAATTACCATAAAAAATATTAACTACTAAATATACTTTCAGAAAAAAACTCATCTTAATTTACCTATGCATTAAATTAAGAGTGCAAAACAAACACACACATTTTCAAGTTTAAAACAAAAAATTCCCTTAAGCTCTCAGAAACATTTTATTCAAAGCTAAAATGTGAAATAACTTGAAATCTTCAAAGATTCTGTCAGTAACTACGGTGGCAGTGTCAACCCCTCCAATGTTAGGATGTACCTGAATTCAGGCTGTTTCGCCCACTCTACCCTCATGCATCCCCTTGTGGATGAACTTACTTTCTCAGTGTTTGCTTTTTATAGCTGTAAAATACAACTTTTAAAGCAGCCTGTGGAAGTTACTGTTTTAAAAGATAGGAAACAGAAATTCCACTGGGTGGCACTCAACACACAGATAGATGCAAAGTGCATCCTACTGGTCCTTGATCCAAACAAAACCCCCACCAACCATAACCTCCCAGTATTATTGTGCAAAAACAACTGACTGACACACCTGTGTACTGAAAGAATTCCTGCTTTAGTGCCTTAACAGTGCAAGTAATTGTTTTCAGTCATAATGCTGAATGTCATGCTTTTGAGTAGGATCCTCACCATAAAACAATGCCTTTTTAAAGGCATTTTAAGAGTCTTAGCCTAGCAAAATCCTTGTTCCATACCTTTACCTTTTTTAAAGGTATATCAATAGAGCACTTAAAAAAACATTAGCACTGAAGCATGTTACACATGCAAAAACATGGAACACTGCATCTGAAACTCAAGCACATGCTCATAAACAGGATTTTGATTTACCTTTAGGGTTTATTTACCTTTAGGTCAACAGACTGGCAATAATTTAGCAGTGCAGTTGAAAGAACTGCAAATTAAAACACTACTTCTAGACCATTCAGGAAAGATAAATTCTAATTATAACTGGAATACAGTTCAGAAACAGCTGCTTCACATAGGTATATTGTTCAGCAGATCCCAAAGACAAATTTCCAGTTATCTACAGAGGTAGCTATCCACGACATTCAAAGCTCTGAGGATATACTTTCATAATACTTTTATAATACTTTATCAGATTTTTAAAAGCATTGTTATGTCAGCAGTAAGCATTTATAGTTTAATAGCCAAATTGGTTCTGGATTTTGCCTTGTTTACTCCAACTTTGTATGTTTTATTCATAATTCTTTATTCACTTTTATTACTCTGTTTTGCAGAAATACAAGCTACTTCAGTAGGGGCTCACATGAAAATAATGTTACATCACCTGAAATTTCAGATATATAGTGCCAACACATGCTAAACATACAGACTAACAGCATACTAGCCAGTTATTTGTTTTGTAGGAAACACACAAAAGCAATTAATTCAGTGATTACTTCCCTCCCACTCCTTTCTCAACAGCATTTATCAAGCATCTCGAAGACTGCTTAATTCACAAGTAAGACCACACTGAATTTCCAGGTACTAGACAGTAGGTCCATAGCACTATGACACTGACATAAACCAGTTGAAAATAACTGTTCAAAGAAGAATGACATATTCTCACACCAGTACTTCCAGGTGATTGTACAGAACGACAGCTAAAATAGAAAAGTATATACAAATGAGCTAGTTTTATAAAAACTATTTAGATATTTTTCTGCCATTCTACACAAGCAATGGCTCCATAGAGGGAATCCATACACTATCTTCCAGTAACATGCCATGCTTCCAAATAAGCATAAGAATATCCATTTTGTGTTCTGCATCCTACCAATAGTGTGGTTAAAGTTGGCAAAAAAGACTGATGTGAGAATCAGCTATATTTTCATCAGAGAGCTCTAGACTACGAATCCACATAAATGGCCCCCTAACTACCCTCCTCCCTAATTTATACATAGAGGCAATCTATTCTTTCATGTACAATACAGGGTTAGCTGTAACTCTTCTAAGATGTCCTCAGCTAAGGAGAAAAAAAAAGTTAGTTTCAAAGTAATATTAAGATTTAATGAAAACACCATTTAAAAGTAAAGTTTTCTGCATTCAGTCCCATTCTAGTAAGAAAGAAGAGTTATTCTTGGGGGGGGGGGGGGAAAAACCCCTCCCATCTTCCA